>CACKRE030005254.1:293772-310573 GCA_902602495.3 Ectocarpus sp. CCAP 1310/34
ACCCCCCCCCCCCCCGACGCGTCCCTGTCTTTCTCCGGGCGACCCACCATGCAATCGTTCTCTGATAACAGATTTCTCGGGGATCAAAACAAGTCACGGCTTCCCGTGCGGATCGGAGCTTGGAAGAGTCCATTCGCGCCTCTCTCTTGGCTGGCCGCCTGACCAATGGGGGCACACCGGCCGCACGGATAGTTCGGGAGCGATTTCTAGCCTGGGTTCAGGTACATGTGGGATTCGAGTCGGATCGAATCAAAAACAAGTTTGATGTGGAACTTGAATTGAAGATTTAATGCCTGTTGCTTGCCTGGCGAAGAACGTTCGCCGAACGACGCCTGCCGGTTGCCCAGCCCAGACGGCCAGATCAGGTATCGCGTACAGTATAGGGATATGTTCCGAGCGGGGGGCATAAGGGGTCCTTATCCTTACCTTCACGTAGGTGTCTGTGGTGCTCGCGATTGCAACCACGCCGGATCGTGGTGGTTGTCGCCCCTCGTCCGTTGTACTTTAACCTTCAGGGGGTCAAAGGAGGGGGTTTTAGTACGCCGAAAGAGCGGTGTGCCGGTGCGGACAGTGACAGCGACACTGGGAAGTCGGTGGCGAAAGTCGAGGGCGACGTCGATGCCACACCTGCGCACGGGCGAGAAGGACAAGAAAGAGCTCCCGAGCACGAAAGAGGTGCTAAGCGAAAGCCGACGACACCACCGATCAGAACGGGGCACGCTGCAATGGTGCAAGTGCGGCAAGACTTTCGCCAGCCGGTGACATCGTTGTGGCAGACGGCGTCTGAACGGGCGGCGACCGCTCCGACCAGGGCAGCCCCTCGAGGCGGTGGAATCGTTGACAGCACCAACACCGCCACCGCCCTCCGCGGCCCCTCGCACCGCCGACCACAGTCTCAGGCCGGCGCGTCGAGAACCCAGCCAAAGGCGATGTCAACACGCGACCAGCTGGGGAATGCGCGTCCACATACGGGTGGGAGGGGCGCTGTGTCTAGGGCTGGTGAAGGGAGAAAGAGCAACAGCCGAGGGCAGGCGTCGAGAGAGAGCGAGCCTACCAGTACCCCAGCAATTTCTCCTGCTCCAGTGTGTGTGTCCGGGGGGCGGGAGGCCGATGGACAAAAACAACGAAGGATAAGAACACCGATACCGCTTCAGAGTTCTCACCGCGTGGGACCTGTTGGAAGCTTAGGTGAACACTAGAAAATTACTTGTAGTGCATGCCAACTATTAACGACGAGGCTTCCTGTGCGTGCATGCCCCTGGCGCGACTGGTCCTATGCTAGTAAACGTCTACGCTCCGTTGAGAGAGTGCGTGTCAATGAGGCTGAACTTCGTGCGCTAGGCAAATAGCAACACGGTTGGAGGTTGCGCGACTGATTCCATCGTTGTAAGAAGATGTGAAGAGTGAGCCATCCCTCCCTCGGCTGGGTATAAGCGCAGCTTATTTACATAGTAGCCGGGGCGGCTACGAGGCACGCACGACGGCATCGCAGCAAGGGTTTCTCGTGCACCAACCAATCGCATCAACCGAGCAGGGTCGACTCCGTTTCCTGCCGGAGAGTACCGATGGAGACCTTTCGTGAGCGACTGCTACACCGCGCCGAACCCATTGCCAGCTTGGCGCCGTAAACAGCATGGGACCCTCCCTGATAGTACCGGCGCGGCTCCTTCAAAGGGGTGAGAGTGCATGTATTGGCAGGAGAAGTGACGAAAAAGGGTAACGTTATTTTTCTCTACCCGTAGTGGACACGGAAGCACGGGAGAAAAGAGAAAATGATCCTGTTGAATGGTACGTACGGATGTGGTGGATTTGCGGTATGATACTACCTACCTCGTCCTGTTTTTCCAGGTTCGGCATTGGTCTATCTCAAAGCGTGCCCCGATCGTGACGCCCACCCCGCTCCTCCTTCAATAGCCGTGATGTGATGCTACGTGATGTAACCGAATGTGTTTAAGATGCCTGCCTCGTGACTCGGCCGTCGTGATTGCCAACCGAATCCGTAAAGAGCCGGCGCTATGCAGACGCCCGTGAGCTTGGAACCGACAAAGGAGGAGCGGGAAGATATGTTCAACCAAGCAGTCAAAGAGGTAAGCAAGATAAGATAGCATTGTTTCGTGGCGTAGCGCTAGCGTGGCTGTACGACTGGTCAATTCCCACTGGCTTCACCCGAGGTTCAAGCGATCCATTTGGGTAGCACGAACCCCTTCGGTTTGTGCACAAGCAGTCTGGCAAAAGCATAGGGCTGACATCGAAATGGTACATCACACTCGTCTGCCTGACCATTGTCCAGTCTGCTCTCCTTCTTAGGTCGCCGAATATGTTGTTATTATTGTTGTCTTCATGCAACAAGCGCTGAAGGTTATGCAACATCTCGTCTTCCCTTCTAGTTCTTCAAGCGCAACGAAACGATATTGTTTCGTCACCATGTGAACTCAAAATAGTTACCAGCATTGTTCGCGTTCATGCTTTTCTGGAGGACTACCTCTGTTCAAAGTGATGGATATTTTCTGAGAACGCGTAGCCTCGGGACCTGTTTTGTTCTTGGCCCTCCTCTCGAAACCGTGTACGAAGCCGCCTGCTCAAAGGCCGGCACCAGCACTCCCGCCACGTTCTTCTCTCGGTAGCACTGCATCCCTATTAGCTGCCTGCTCGCTGTTGGCACAACAGCCCGCTTTTACTCCCTTCGTGCACACATCGTAGAACCAAACGGTGGTCGTGGTGGAGCCGCCCCTGAACTACAAGCTGGTGTTTGACGGGCCGACAAGGAGTGGCGTGGCAAAGCCCGTGGTCAACCCTACCTCCATGGCTCTGTTCCCACACGTCCGCGGGGCATCTGTCTGCGCTGAAATTTACGACCATTACGTGGCGGAGGACGGGCTCTGCTATCATTTGTGAGAAGAAACGCATAGGTCTATCACAGGGGTCCTACACGGAACCTGGTCCGGTATCAGTCATCAATTACGAGATCCTCCGTATGACCCCCTCCGCGTAACACCGCCCACCGTGCAAGCAGATACCACACCAGCAGAGTTATCTGCGAAGTATTGGACCCCGGCGGGTACCCTTCTCTATCAAAGCCTACCGAGTTGAGGCACGTGCTCCACAAGGCTCTACCAGAGGCACCACCTCCGGATTACCCTTCAGGTAGGAATGCACTGTTTTTGGTCACCTGAAGGCCCAAGCTCACGTGGGAATGACACATGTTCGTTCATCGTTGGATCGATGCCGCTACCTTCATTTCTTTCAAAGTAGCATTATCACTTTTTTCAAATCTATCGATGTGAGAGGGCCCATCTTTCAACACTGGCTGCAGGTGCAGGAACATTTGTTTGCTAATATATCTATGTTCGGATACACGCCAAAGTATCATATGCTGTGAACAGAACGTCTATTGCCAATGAATGCAGCAACCGTGAGCTAGCTTCGTTCCTTGTAAGTTGAGCGTGATTTTAGGGCGAAGGCCACGGCGAACGACCCGTGGACATGAACGATTCAGCATTTTCCTCCAAGCCTTGTCGCAGAGAATACAATATTTAGGGGTCCACAGTTCAGGCTTCCCTCCGCTGTGCGCAACATTATGGTGAACTTAGAGGAGCCGGACGCGAAGCCCGTGCTCTACCTTCCACCTCCGAGGCAATGCCCTCCCATCTCTTGCCACTACATCTCGTTGTGTGAGATCGCGTGCCAACAAGCGCACGGGAACGAAGTGAGTCAACACGTTTTGGGTCTCTTGAGAACATGCACTAGTAGCGCTTCTCGTACGATATGAGTAACTAGGCGGAGGCAGATTGATTGCCAATACCAAGGGCAAATACCACACCCTCGTGTGGAAGGTACATCAGAATCGAATCAGGACTGGTCACCTTGGACAGGACTTCCGCGTGGATTTTCGGCTGCACTTGTAACGGTGCTCACAAGTGTTGACGTTCGTTCGTGTTTTTATGCCACTGACGCATCTTGATGGGGTTGATTTTTTTCGGCCAGTTGTAATCCGCCAAGTCTTGAATTCCTTACGTGTGTCTTCTCGGAAGGCGTGCCCGGGAACCAGGTGCAAAATGTTCGGGGCGATGCCCTCCGACTTCATGGTTTTCGAGGTCAGCGAGCAGCCTCAAGAGGAAGAGGACGAAGACCAATCGACGTCGACTCTCGACGCCAGCACTAAGTGGGATGTCAACCACAGGTGGATGAAAACGGCAGCGGTAGCGTTCAGTGGAATGATGAAAACAGCAAGTCAACGCGACGCAGAGGTTAACATGGGTTACATTAAGGCTTGGCCTGAGATCACGTTGAAATACATGTTGTTGATCAAGAAAACAAAGCAAGTCCGTCCACAGGACATACGTGGACACGTGTGATCTGACAATGGTATAGGTCACCATCCCATGGCACAACACGCCCGCCGTACTGCCACTTCTTTTGAGTGTCGCGAGTAGCCCCACTAGCCTGGCTCTGATTGTAGTTAGTCTCTACTGCCGTAGCAGCCACCACCCAGCCACGTGTTTTTTTCGACCCGTCTTGCGTGGCACACAACGACGCTTATGACAACAACGTCGACCCCGAGCAGCATCTTCGCCCCTCGACGGAGGGAGGCCGAGAGCCGCACCTTCTGGGATACGGAGCGTGTGGTCCTTAAGGCTCTTGACGCGGACTTCGGTCGCATGCTCAAGGAAGACCGGATCGTTAAGCTCATGGCCAAGTCCGACAACGCCGTGGCTAAGGGCCAAAAGTCTGTTGCGGAGAGCCTCGATGAGGTCTGTGTGCAACAGGGAGAGTGCTTATTCTATGTGATAATTGTGTGTTTCAGGTGGAGGCTGTCGCGGTGATTTTTCAGGCCAGGCATGTTGATGAGCCATTTCAGGGGCATCGTTCGTTTATAAAGCCAGAATTACGAGACGTTTGCTCGGTGGTTCATCTGCTTGTGTGCGTTGCTTACAACTTGGGAGCTGGGTGGTCCTGTATCGGTGGAACAACGGGGGAGAGCGCTGCACTTTTTCGATCGTTTTGGGGTGCTTTTGTTGTTCGTGCCTTGCAGAAAGGGGCAATGTGGGAGAGTGTACGAGGGCGCTTTGATTGTCGAGAAGAATAGCAGAAAAAAATGTTGCCCATCAATGCCACGTTGGAGCTGTTTTTTTTCAGTGGTCGTTCGCACGAAGAAGCCTGGGTTTGGTGGTCGACGTCAGAGGAGGGGGACTGACAGGTTCTGTTAGGATCAGCTCCGGAGAACCCGCCCCTTTTTGTGTTTCATGAGTTACTCTTCCGTACTTAGTTCTACGACAGTGTTGTGACACACCCATAGCATTACCGTAACGTACACGCGAAGCTGCTTGACTCGTTCGTGTCACACCCTGCGCCCCGACCGATCGTTACTTTTCCGACGTCTGAACAGGTCAAGAAGGCTATCGCCCCGTTCTACAAGAGCATCCTGTGCATCTTCAAGTACTATTGCCTCACGCCTAGCCAGAGCGTTCGTGGAGCCTTCTCCATCCAGCCCAACCAGTTCGGGAAGATGATGCAGGATGCAGAGCTTGCCGGAAATTTCATATCAGTGGAAGAGATCGGCAAGATTTTTGTGATGGTGAACTTCGAAACCGACAAAGTGAGTGGGGCATTTGCAATCGTTTTTCTTGTCGACTTATCTTGCACACCCATCTTTGTGTTATTTGCGTCCTCCGCGCATCCTTTCAGTAAGGAACATGACACAACGAGCGGATGCATTCGGTGAATATGCGGATAGGATACAAGGCGAGGTAATGCTATGTACCTGCTTAAAACGACTCGTGCGCCGCTGTTCTTTCGGGGTCCATGATCTTCAAAGCTCTCACGACTGTCACGGTTCCACCGTGCTTCAGCCTGCCAGAGCAATAACCGACCACCCAAGAGCCTCGAACACCTTCCTATCTTCCTATCCTAGCAGACAAGACAAGAATATTTCTCTTTCCTTGCGATCTGTTCGGCGCCCACCTTGGTCGACACCCTGACCGTTGGTGTTGGTTTTGATTAGCGGAGCGCTGAAGCCACCGTGAACGAAGATCGAGCGCTGATGCGGTTTGAGCTGCTGGAAGCGCTGCTGAGGGTGGCCATCATCGTGCGCGATAACGAGGGCCAAGAAGAGTTGTCCCCCGCGGAGAAGGTACGATTTGAGTGCAACTTGGCCACTGATAAAATAGTCACACGAAGCGTTTATGCACTTGTCCGCCCCTTTGCTTACAGGTGCCAAACGATAATTACTTTCTAAAGAGTTACACGTTGGCTGACTCGCACACACGGGGATAATTTATCGCAAGGTTGGTCATTGAATCGTGAGAGCAAAAGTTGTGTTGACGAACAGGAACGGATGACTCGTCTGGGACGGGGAGGGTATGATAAACGGTGGGGTCTTGCGATTCTGTTACGAAACCTATGAACAATTGCTGTGTTTCCGTCCGTCTACCAACATGCTACCGATTGTACCGTTGGGTTGTTTGTTTCCAAATCCCGCGCCGTGCCCTCGGACCCCCTTACAGATGCGCAATGTAATCGAAGAGCAACTGCTAGTAAACCTGCCACCGGAGGCCCTGGAGGATCCAGACACGTTCCGAAACGAAACGTTGTACACTGACGCTTGCGACGGCGTTCTTCAGGTGTGTTGTGCTTTCAGTCGCCCTCATGGCCACAACGTCGCTCACGACGGCACGTTATGATAAGAGGATGTGTACCTGCGTGTGTCCATCTCATCTGTTCTAGTGCCAGTCCACACACCGTTCGGTGTGTGTTTCTGACGTATCAGCCGGGATCACACAGGAGATTTTTGTTCGTTACCTCCTCCTGCGATGTTTGCCTCTGCCTTCATGGCGAGAAGCGTTCAGCGTTCAGTCGTCCCGCTCCTTCTTTGGCCGTAACGTCGAATTGTGAATACTCGCGAAATTTATCTTTTTCCTCTCCAAATTGCGCGGACAAAACCACCCGGGAGATAATCGAATCTCCATCTGTTACTAGTAATGGTAGGTTTGCGAGGCTACCCACCAGACCACCGGGGCGACCTGAAGATAGTCCACGTGAGCCAATGGTCAAGTCACAAGTTGTTTCTGAACGACCTTGACAAGCGCGTGCCGATTATTTTAAACGCAGCCCGTGTTCATCATCAGTGCGTATGCACGATCCCACGCTCGTCCCCGCCCGGCTCAGATGGCGATCACGCCCGGGTGTAACCGCATACCGTGCAAAATATGGGGTTGGCGTTGGGCGTCGGAACTCGACTCGTCGACGACTGCAGCCTCTTCCAAAACTGTTGACTACGAACCCTTTCTATTGCCTAGTGGTCTACCGTGTTCTTCTTTTGTCACCCTGGTCGTGTTGCCTTGTGCTTTATGTAGAGACCGGCACCAATCGGCGCGTTATTGTTTTTATGCTCACGCATGTTCAGGAGCATCAACAGGCCTTGGGAATCGTATACCAGAAGTACAGCATGCTCGACCCGATCGCTGGCAAGCCTTCGTTTGGCCTGGAGGAATGGAAGGTGAGCAAGTAGAGCGCACAGGTGGGTGGAAGCCACGGAATGAAATGGGAATCCCCTAGGGATATTCTACGCAGGTAGTCGGTGAAGACCAGAGTCTGAATGCCATGCTGCAGCGTCACCCATAGCCAGAATCGGCGTCAGACAACATCGAAGTTCGAAAATTAACGCGTTCAAGTAGAGTCTGGAGAGGAGTGCAAGGGAAGCCGTCGCCCAGCCCTACAGGAAGGGACAACGCCGGAGACACACTTCAAGCGTCAGTGTACGTACTGCCTTGACCAGTCATCAAGAACAACCGTTTACTAGTCGGGATTTTTTTCAACGCGCCCGATACCGTCTACTGTCCGCACCGACGAACCCCTGCAAATGGCATTCTTCGTCGGAAGTGCAACACCATCCTTTGCATGTATGTATGGTATCCACGTTGCAGACATTTACGAACGACGCCCGCCTGATTGGCGACAATATCCACATGCTGAGGATGGGCCTGCGGGACATTAAGCAACCGTTCTACATGGCACGGATGATGGTCAGCGACGAAATCAAGAGCCGTGTGAAAATGACGCAGGCAAGTTCCACAACAAAAGTGGTTACAATGGCGGAAAATTTCAAACGAGCAGGAAACACGAATGTATTCCGACTATGTCGAGCATTTCCATCGAGTTTTCTCCGTCGAACGATCGAAGGAGATCGAATGCGACAACATTATATCGCACATAGTGCCAGATGAGGTTAAAACCTGGATAATCGATGCATGTTGTCTTGTACAACGTTTACCGTTTTGCTTCATGATGGCTAGAGCGAGCATTCTTTTTTTGTTGATTCGCGGAACTTTGTTAGTGCTGTCGAGGCTCGCTTTGAGTCCACGCCAGCGGCATCATGTGTTTCCTGCCTTGTAAGCCTAGACCATAGGTCTAATCTAGTGCTGTCTTCGCTCCATCACCGGCTTCACGACTAATGAGGCAGTTCGTGCCATCGAGCACAAGGTTGGCTACCAGAACGATAAAAACACAATACCACACTCGTCTGACGCCTGCATCGTCTTTTTTGTTGTCTTCAGCTAACCTTTGTGGACTTTCTCGAAGCGCTGACGCGGCTAGCGATTGCAATGCCCATCCCATCAGACCAGGACATGCGGGAAGCAGAGGTGAACACATTGCGATGAAATCCACAAGTATTTTCGAGGTTGTACGCGAGCTGTCGTTCTTACCACAAAACGCGATAATATGTAGGCAGTCAAGATGATGTTGATGTCAACAAACTATCTAGTCTCGACGTTGGTTTTGTTGGGATATTCTTTGTCAGTACTACTGCAAGTACTAAGACATCGGTAAATAGTCCTGACAAGCATTACCGGAGTAGTTTTCAGTAATTGATTCTTAGATCGGATTGTTGTACACGCCTACGGGTTAATTTCGAACCAAAATAGTATGGTACATCGGACCATTGTCCTATGGGATATTTATGACTGTTGCATTCGATTGGGTCAACCGCCTCTTACCACGATCGGTACGTGGCAATAACCCGTTTGTCTTTCCGTGACAGAGATGGATGACTCGCCCCCGTGGTGCTCGCTCCTACTCTCTCTCTTGGTATATATTTCCTTTCTTCCCTACATCGACCAAGGCCCATGGCCCCTTCAAGGTCCTTCGGGCTCTTGCGAGTCTCAGGACTCTCCCTTTCTCTTCTTACCTTTCGGACATCTCATCGCGATTTCAAAAAACATCGTATCTGGTCTACAACACAAGTGACTTACAATCACTCTGTGAGCCTTTCAACACTGCTCTCACACGGTGACAATTGCAAGGGATACACCCAATTCAGGGTTTACATCCCTACGGGGGTTGACCATCAGACATGAGACCCGAAAAACGGTGTGTAGGTGGTGCTGTTGGACTTCGATCCGAGTGGGGATCAAGCACTCAGTAGGGGTGGGGGGTGTCAATCTTTGTCTCCATTGAGTAAAACAAGCGTTTCGGGAACATTCCCAACCTCAGTGTCTTCCTCACCACTCCATTTGGGAGTTTCATGTATGTCCCAAGTACAAAGCATACTTGCCGCCCCGGTGCACCTCTAGACTCCGTGTCGCTTCCAAGGGTATACAGCTGTGCGGTCTGAGGACCGATGGATCACTATCTGACTGCCGCCGTTCCGCGTGTTCGGTTTCCTTCTCAACGCCATCAAGGTGACGGATATCATGGACTACGAGTCGGCTCTAAGCTTTTCTGTTGAAACGTCTGCAGCCCAACACGACGTCGTAGCCGGAGCCACGGGAGGGTTGGGAATTGCGGTTGCGCCTCGACTCGACCGGCTTATCCGGTTCATTCTTGGGACGCTGGCCATTCGCTCCAACGGCGTGCTGAAGGCGGGCAACAAGGGGATGAACCTGGTCGGCCAATACTGCACCAAGAAACACTTGGCCCGAGGAATTCTCCCCCCCTAGTTGTAGGTAGCTTGAAACAAGGTCAGGTTCACGACTAAATCGGTGGTCAAACGTGTCTAGACGGGCAGGTGGAATGGATTAGTGATGAAGAGTTAAGAGTCGCACTACAGCCATAGAACGTGACCTTCAGAAAGAGTTGCAATACCAGGAGGTCAACACTTGCCTGTGTAGACTATCTAATGCAACACGATGTCACGAATGTATGATGGAATTTCATCCCCCATATGAACGCATGTCCAAAATTGTTTCTTTCGGACCCCTGATGGTGACCGACACCGTGTGTGTGCTTTTAGCGCATCTCTCTTGGTCAAACACGCAGCGCCGTCGGAAGGGGAAGCTTGCCCCTTCCCTCGTTCAAAATATCGGGGATCCAACGTTATGGCGTTTTGGGCGCCGAGGATTTTCTTCTCTCCTCTTACCCCCCCTTATTCTTCGTACTTCAGTACCATTTGTTTTGGTGACGCCCAAGCATCGAATCACATATCAAGAATACTACAACTGCGTCAGTTACCATTCATTCCTATCACACTCATAAACGGCAGGACCAATCCCAACACCGTTACTTGCACAAAAAGACCCCTCACCGAGCTACAAACCCCGCAGAGGACACACGAAGGGCGGGTTGAGCACCTTTGCCTAACACCATTGCGCCGGAGTGGTTAAAACTAAGACAGCACCAGATCGTGTAGACCTTGATTCTTACTAAATACCGACCGTGTTCGCCACCTCTTGCCCAACCGGAACTAAGCTGCTGCTTATCGACTGGGCAGCACGGGTCACGTAAACCTTTGGTGGCGCATTCAACTCCAAGTGCTACGCCGACGCACTCGCACCAAACAGCTTCAGTGCCAGGTGCCTCGCCACAAAAAGCAGATAACCTCCACGACGTCGAAAGACACTTCCGAAACTCATGAAATTAGTTGAAAAATGAGAGGAGGTTGTTCATTGCGTACCTCACATTCTGCACTCTGGAAGGCCTGCCGCGATCCGCCACAAAAACAAAAAGAGTGAATGCTGGGAACGTAATCTCCCAGCCCAACGTTGGCGCATTTGCCCACTTGCCAATGACTTATCCCTCGCCCCTGCCTGGTATTTACAGATTCAACATCGTTAGCCTCCACACAGCGCGTGCCACACAAACGCCAATGCTAGAAGCAACACGGAAACATCAAAAACGCAACCAAAATTGATCGCGACTTCAATGAGCGAGGTACTCGTGGTATGCACGAGTCGCCTCATGCCCGCCACTTCCTAACAATTTTATCCCTTCCTCCCGAACAACAACAGTGGTGTCTACCCTCTGTAAGGAAAATCAACCCACGGCGAGATATTTGTTGAGAACGCTAAGAGCCATCGCAGTCTGCCCGTTTCTCTTGTACAGCGCACACATGTTGTGAGCGGTTTCTTTCGTGACTCCATCATCGCTTCCCTGCCAGCTTCGCAACTCGTCCCCGCGTTCTTCCTTCACCTGCAGGGCTCTGCTGTAGTACTCCATCGCGAGCTCTGGCAGTCCCACCTGGTGGTACGCTCGACCCAGGTTGTACATAATTTCTTGCTCCAAAACAGCCTCCGGAATCGTGGCATCAGCCGAGCCGCTGGTGCTCGCCACCGTGGGATCGTCTTCGCCAGCGGTTTGCGCCCGTTCCTTGCGCAAGTGGGCGTAGCGGTGCAGACAAGCAAGAGCCTGCAGTACGCACACGCCATCGTTCTCCACCATTGTCTCCATGACCGTCACCGTGCGGCAGATGTGCATGGCGAGGCAAAGTATCGGGAGCGGTTCTTCCGGGCGCGTCGCGTGCGCATGGCTGTACAGCTTCAGCGCGTGCTTGGCTCGATTCCAGATAGCGGCGTCGTGGGCCCGATGTAGGAGCCCCTGGGGGCGCTCACGGTGCCGCGATACCAGCGCCTCAACCTGCTCCCCGTGGAAACCCCCATCCGCTTGTTCCACTCCGCGCTCCATCGCAACTCGCTGCATAAGGTTCCACATGGCGTCGTTTCCCGGCCTCCTAGACAGCGCCCGCACGGTCGTGCATATGGCGTCCCCGTCGTCCTTCCGCTCGTCCAGCTCCATCAGAGCGCGACCACGGCTTCGGCGCTGACCGGTACCATGCAGGGAGCGCGTGGGAGGACGCCACTCGCGCCCGGCCCGACGGGGCAACCCATCGTCATCCTTTTCTTCGACACACCGCCAAGGCGGGGGATAGTACTGCTCGGACATGAGAGCAACCGCGGTCGGAGAATCGTCGCCGTTGGGGTTTGCCGAGAGGTTCCCGGTGATGGCAGGGCCCAAAAGAAAGCCTTCACGCGAAGCGGGGCCGTGAATTGGGGATCCGCCGGGCATAGTGCGCAGCACAGCCGTGTCAGCGTTGGTGACGACCGCCTGAAGATCTTCCTTTTCTAATCCCCTGAGTAACCCGTTCGGCTGCGATGCTGCATCGACCAATTTTTTCACCTCATCAGAGCTTCCAAGGGCCTTCAGAGAACGGACGACCTCCACCAAATGCCAGAACACCGCGCGTCGCCCGACCTGCGCGATAACGTCTGTGGCTTCAAGCAACCGCCATGTCAACGTGGATACCTCGCCGCGAAGGCCAACCTGCCAGTCCAGCTTGCCCAGAATCCGGCGCACTGGTTTTGTCGGCTTCCACAATAAACTTCGCTGCTTTGCACGGGTGGCCTGGTCGCTCATAGCCCCCGCGCCCTCTCCAACCTCTTTCACCTGTTCGCCCTGCTTGGAGCCAGCTGGTGTCCCTGGCTTGGTCGGTCCTGCCCGACCGCCTCGTGCTGTCTCCGGCGAGCGAACCGCCAGCACAGGCGGTGGCTTCTGCTGTTCAAACTCTTGCCGCTGCACCAGCTGGCCCAGTGCGACGCTAACCAGGGGAACCGCCACGCACGCGAAGTCTGCCCTGTTGTTCTCCATGAGGCTGAGCGTGGCCCACTGCATAAGAAGCTGCAGTCTCTGGAAAGTGGTGGCGTCTTCACCTTCGTCATCATCCTCTGCTGGGAAAGCCGCCAGACCGCCGTCCGTCCAAGTCTTAGTGGCTCTCTTCACGGCTGTCGTCAACGCCGACAGAGCAGCAGGAACAGTACCCTTTCCTCGCCAGTACGCAGCTTCCGCTATCCCTGCTAGAGCTGCGGCGTGGTGTGGGCGCTCTGCCAGGACGACGGTATAGGTATCCGAGGCAAGTTCGTGCTTTCCCTGGGATGCGTACGCTGCACCGAGCTGAATGCTGGCCAGGCGGTGGCGAGGGTGCTTGGATTGTGCTACGTTTCGCAGAAGTTCTAGCGACTCTACTAGATAACCCGTCTCGGCGTAAACCTACCGGAATGCACGGAAATAAATTGAAGGAGCAAAGCAGGGAGGATTGCGGGAGGGAGAGGTTCTTGTTGAAGATGTAACGTCAAGCTCAGTCTTCAATGAAACTTTCTCGGCGAATGATCTGCCTACCAGGAGCAACTTTCGCTTTTTTAACGGGTACAAGGTGAAAGAAAATGCAGTAACTCAGTGATGTGGTAATTCATGCGCAAAGACACGTACCCCTTGTCACATCAAATATTGCGGATGACTGATGTAAATTTTCGAAAATAGGTTTTAAAATCACTTCTAAGAGTGACCCAGAGATGGGATCTCCCCATCGTTTTTACTATTCGGAAGACCTTCTCGAAGCCCTCGAGCGACAGAGCTCCGCAAACCACTCCGAACAAGCGCTATGGATTGAATGGTCAAGAATGCGCCACAAACGTTGGACGCTGTCCGAGAAACAGTGATGTTCTCACCTTGGCCACCTCCAACATCATATTGCCGTGAGGCCCGTCGGCTTCCTCATCCTTCAGGAAAAGGAGGGCGTTGTCCGCCTTCTCCTTCTCGCCACAGTAAAGCTGGCAGATGCCATAGCGCAGCACAATTTCGGGGTCCAGCTCGAAATTGTCCATGGGTTCATCCTCCTCTTCGTCGTTGCCGTTACCGTCCAACTCATCCTCGCTGCCGCCCTCTCGGTCTAAATTCGACCCTTCGTCCTCCTCGTCGTCGGTGCCGTCATCATTGCTGTCTCGCACGTCACTGTCGCTATCAAGTTCTCCATCGTTCTCCAGCTCATCTTCCCCTCCTTCCCCCGATTCGTACTCGAGGTCGTCACGGCAAGCTATCTGGTGGCATGAGTTGAGCCAGCTGCCGAGGCCCTCAACTACCTGCACAGCGACCTCGTATTGCGGCTCTTGTCTCTTGCGGCTCTCCATGAGCTTGCCCACGAGGAGAGCGGTCGCCGTCATGGCCACCTCGCCCTCACGCTTGGACGGCAGCCCCGGCCTGCGCGCTGGCAGGCGCTTCGGTTTGGGGTGCTCGAGCTTGATTTCGCGGAGCCTGGCCGAGAAGCCGTCCGCGAGATCCCTGACGTCTGGCCCGAGATACCTTTTCCCGACGACTCGCCGCAGACAGGATGCCAAGGCCTGGTGCACGAAGATGTTCTGCTGAGGAGACACGCACTCAACGCACTCCGCGAGGTCAAGGTAGATGTCCAGCTTCCTCGGGAAGCGCTTGGCGGCCTTCGCGTAAACGTCCAACGCCTGGAGGGTGTTCATTCCACGGTCACATTGGTGGGGGCGAGGGCAGGCGAAGGGTCACGCAAACAAGGAATGACGTACACTGGAGGTATTGCTTTTGTGCATGACGTCCTGCGTCTACCTTCGTGCTGGGCGGTAGTGCTGTGGTAAACTGAAAGCATGGGTAATCACAAGTTCACCCTCGGGGTGCAGCCGTGAAGTTCGGCGGGAATGGAGACGCACAACGTGTATCTACCATAAATCTAAGGGCCACACAACGCGCGTGGACCCTACTGTCAGTCCGAAAAATTACGTCGTGGCATTGTTCGTGTAGTGAGGCGTCTTCTCGCTGTTATAGGCCGTACACGTTTCAAGCCCAAGAAAATAAATCCCCGATCTCCATGAACTAACCTGTTTGGGTTTCTGGAGCTCCAGCAAGCATCTTGCCCTTTCGATTGCAACGTTGAGGTCGTTGGGTCGGAGGCGGGCCAGCACCTTCAAAGCCTCGAGCCTGGACGTGTGGTCCCCGAGAATGCCTGCGATTCGAGCGACCTCCTGATGATTGCCCCAATTCTTCGTGTCGCGAGCACACGCGAGCTTGTAGAACATGAGCGCTTCTTCGTGTTTTCCGCCGTCTTGGTAAATCATCGCCAGCAGCGCATACGGCTCTGGAATCTGTGAGGAAAAAAAGTGCGAAAGGAGTACATCCATTGAATAAAGGCCATCGGTTCTACATGTATACCGGTACATCAGATGCCGACGCCGCTGCAGGAACTGAATGAACAGGCAACAGCATCGCAAACGCTACTCTCCCACAGAACATACAGAAGAACGTTCAGCGCTGTATAGAGGGATCGAACGAAGGTGGTTTCGAATTGTCGTTGGAGTGGTGCACTCGCTATCACCCGCTCTGTTATCACAACTTGCCCAGGCCTGGCGACACCTCGAGACTATGCCACGCTGAACTGACAAAGAAACGCCGAAACCCAACAAGGCACCACGTTCAACCAGTGGCCCACGGAGCGGGATCGCACCCTCCTCCCAATGACCATCCTCGGGGATCGCCTGGCAATCCATCGTTCACCGTGATACATTCTCTGCCACCCCGTGAGAAATGTCCAGATGGCAACCACCCTCCCCCCGTGCCGGTTCTTCTTCTCGGCGGCCGACATCTGCTGGCCGCCTTGTTTCCCCCCGTTCGTGAGTACGGGCCCTGCCGGGCGGCACCGCCCACCAGACCCCCGACCCCCCCGCGCGCGTTCCCGAAACAAGATGCACAAGATCAAGCCCGATGCCGAAGAACAGGCTGTGTGCGTGAGGCACGCACTCAAAAACATGAACAGGCGACCCTATCAACGTGTTTCGTCACTTCACGACTCGCTGCCGCCTTTGTGAAACACCGCTGGCTTACACTGATATCAAGTCATGTTTACAGGACCTATACTCCAGATACTCTAAACGTGCAAAGCAGACAGCAGTAGTGATCCTGGCATCAAACCTATCAAGTGCGCTGAGAGCACTATGAGAAATGGCGTGGTGTATTGTTCCGCGATCTACTCACAGACGAGCACTGGATCACGACTTCAGAGAGCTCTGTCGATGCTTCGACCACCTTGCCCTTGACGTACAGCATACGAGCTCTGCCCAGCGCGGCTTGAATCTCTGGAGGGTAGTTCTTCCCAGCGGTTCTGAGAGGGAAAGGAAGGCAAGAGGAGATAGGGGCGCGTTCTCAGTTTATCCGAGCAAACATCCTGTACAGCAGTCCTTTGTAACGTTTGCACATACCAGCCACGTATGTACTATGATAGAGTACATGACATGTACTAGAGTAGTCTACATGACAGGACAAGAGCAAAGCGAGAGCGGGGCAACCGTCGCCGAGGGATTTGCCCTTTCAAATCAATTCCAAAAGGTTGTCATCATGCCTTCCATCTTCCATCGCACCTGCCGACACGGCCTGTCTTGGGTTTCTTGGCTCTACGATTGACAAAGTCATCCTCGTCATCGCTGGCCGCTGCTGCAGCTCCTGCTGCGCCTCCTCCTCCAGCTGCACCCCTCTTGCGACTTGGTTTGGTACCGGCGGTAGTGCTCTTCTTGATCGTTGAAGCTTTGCTCCCAGCCTTGTCGTTTTTCTTGGCGGATGCCTTTCGATTGGGCACCGCTTTCTTGACAACTTTCATCCTGCCCCTCACCTTGCGTCTCCCGGCGAGAGTGATAAAGTGAGTACGTAGGTCCAGCTGCAGAGGCTGGCTGAAAAGGTGGTGATGCACCCGGCGTAAATCCACCAGTGCTTGCGCACAGAATTTCCGTGCAAGCGGTGAAAAAGT
>CACKRE030005255.1:6111-40325 GCA_902602495.3 Ectocarpus sp. CCAP 1310/34
CATCCATTGGTCCATGTAGGTAGTCCTTGAACCCTATTCCCTCCTTCAACATTTCGTACACTTCTAGGCCCTCCTTATCCTTGGATTCTTTCCTTAGATTCTGTTCTTCTCTCTCGGCACAAGCAACAGATATCTTCTCCTTGAACCCCTGTAGACCCTCCGTTTCCAGCGTTTCATCTTCGTCGATGTCGAGCCCCTTCCATACGTCCTCTACAGGCTTGACCCATTCCGTGGGCTGTCCACCCCTCTTTTTGTTTGCCCACTTCGCCTCCCATACAATTCTCGGCAACCTCTCCTCTCCCATCCCGCACATGCGATACTGCCATGTCAGCTTCCTCGCGTCTCTTCCCGACCGTAGGGATTGGATCCCCAATTCTGCCTTGACGGCTGCATTACCTGTGCGCTTGGAGCATCAGGATGATTTTCGCTACTTTCATCTTCGCCGCCTCGACTTCTTTCACTACCTTCTCATTTACTTCCCATACTTGTCCGGCGTACTCTAACGGCGGTACGATTACGCTCTTCAAAACAGTCAGTTTGATGCGTGTATCGAGGTGCCGGTTTGCGAGTATTGGGTGCAGTTTCCTAGGGCGGCTTGTTTTACAACGTCGTTGCCACGCGACAAAAACCCAACCGGGGGGTGCAAGTTTGGGTGAACAGCACACGGTTGTGCTCTGCAGCGGGCCGAGGAGACCGTGCGAGTTGGTTGTTTTCTCTGCTGGGGCATCCCTCGGACAGACGAGGACTGAAGTATGTACCCTTGGTCAACCTGGTAGCGCGGTCACGCACCAGCAAACTGCTGCTTATGGCGTTCTTTGCCGTTCACGAGTATCATACAACGCATATGGCACCTGAATCGAGCGATTGGATCGTTTGTGGTCCAATCTTCTCCGCGGCCTCCCTGTTGTAGGAACCTGCTGACCGCTGACTTAGATTGCATTTATGCAATGCATTGGTCAGCAGGTTGATGTGTTTGATGCTTATCTGAACGAAACAAACACCGCCAGGAACGCCTCGCACTTTCTGCTGTCGTTTGCGATTGTACTTTGAATCCGGAGACTGGAACCAGTCGTCCAATCTCTTCCGCGGTTCCCCTGTGCAGGGAGCCCGCTGCTAGAAAGCTAGAAAGCAGTTCGTGAACGATCAAATTCATTAGTCAGCCGGTATCGCAAAACGAGCTAGATAAGCGCAATACAAAGCACATTTATCGCGACCGCTCGCGCTGGAGCCCACCAGGTCGGACCTTAACTCCATCTAGAGAGCATCCGATTTTCCATTTGTTGTTTGCTTTTTGCCTTCTCTGTGTGGTCATGGGTTGTTTCGGATCATAACACGGTCATGTTATGCTTTCGCTACAAGGCAAGGCTCAACCCGGGAGTGATTTTGGACTGGAAAGAGCAAGACGTGTCGCTTGGTGCTCAGGGAGTCTTGGTGCGCCAAACGGTTAAGACGTGTTGGCGTCGCTGAGCGGTCAATCTCTGCGACAACAGCAGTGTAACTCGTGTGATTTTCGGGGGACTGCGCGGGAGCCGATACCCAACTTTTTGGTTGGTGGGAAAGTTTTGAAATACACGAATAACAACAACGGCAGCAACTGCACCAACAATGTTGGTGGAATATGAACGTTGGATTTCCTTAGTGCCCACGGGGCGGCCACACAACATTGGCAAAAAAAACGAAACAAAAAACAACACCCTCGGCATTCTTTAAGGTATGGGAGCACACAATCGAGCTGATGATCCCAGGATGTTACACAGGATTGTCTTGACGTGTAAGTATTGTGCTTCCGGCACCAGCTACACCAGTGGAAGCATCAAACCTAGTTGTGACACATGACACGCAGAAGTTGGCTTGACGGCTGGCGAACGGCGAATGCTAATGCTGTCACGGCCAAGACGGGCATGGATTCCTTGATCTCGAAGAGGTTGATCTGAAAGAGGTTCCTCGGGCTTGTTTTCTCGGTTGTGTTCCGAACAGACCCCGACGACTTTGGACGAGACGACAGGAACAGGCCCAGCAACGGAAGGGACGGTCGCGACGGCGAGCGAGCTGGAGAGAGGGGTACACGCCGAGAGCAGGGGGGAGACAGAGGAAGGTCGCGCCGCGTTGAAGGAAGCAGGGAGCGGGGAAGGCGCGGAGGAAGCGATGCGTATTATCGGCGTAGTGCGAGCTCGGAGCGGTCAAGCCGAGCTCGTCCACCGGATGAAAGGAGACCTTCGCGATGGGCAAACCCTGTTGAAACGAACACTGTGCACGACCGCAACACTCATGGAATAGACCATAGCAACGGCGGTGTCTATGGACCAGGTGTGGCATTATATCGTCTAACAAATACTTCGATATACTTCTAAGTATCTGTTTCTGCTTTGAGGGTCTTGCGCCCCGGCTCGTTCACATGTGTTTCCACTTTGTATGCTGTCCTCCACCGACGGACCCATTGGTTGTGCGATCGCCTGCGCTGCTTGTGCTACTTCACGCATCTGTACAGAAGAAAATGTTCCGGACCATGTACAGTATGCTCGCCGAAGAGTGGTGCTACACGCTCCTCGTTTGTCCGTGCCTTCCTCAACCTGGCGCTTGTCACAAACCGCACAACGCGCATCTGATGTCGCACGCACCTACAGCCCGGAACATCTAGTTGCATGTCGTAAACGTTGTTCGAAAAAACACTCAGACAAGCATTCGTTTGATGCACCAGGCTCCCATAACAGCGCTCACGCTGACATTTTGAACTCCTTGCAGCCGACACTGGCCGCCCGAGCGGCGGTGGTCGAGGCTGGGGTGGTGGAGGAGGGGGAAGAGCGCAAGGCAACAATGGTGCCCCCAGGGACGAATCGTGGGTGGAGCACCGCCTGAAGCTTCGGGCGGATGCTAGAGCGCCCCGAGGAGTATGGAACAGGTCTCCTTCTCCTCCGAAAAAGAAAGACCCGAAGCCCGCCCCGGTAGCTGTTGTCTCCAAGAAAATCCAGAGCAAGACCCGACGGAGGGAGAGTGGCCGCAAAGAGGCCCGGCCTAAGAAAACATCACAAAAGAAAAGCGCCAAGCGGAGGCCACGCCGAAGACGATCTCCGTCGGTCTCGTCTTCCTCCGAAAGTGACAGCAGCAGCAGCAGCAGCAGCAGCAGCAGCAGCAGCAGCAGCAGCAGCAGCAGCAGCAGCAGCAGCAGCAGCAGCAGCAGCAGCAGCAGCAGCAGCAGCAGCAGCAGCAGCAGCAGCAGCAGCAGCAGCAGCAGCAGCAGCAGCAGCAGCAGCAGCAGCAGCAGCAGCAGCAGCAGCAGCAGCAGCAGCAGCAGCAGCAGCAGCAGCAGCAGCAGCAGCAGCAGCAGCAGCAGCAGCAGCAGCAGCAGCAGCAGCAGCAGCAGCAGCAGCAGCAGCAGCAGCAGCAGCAGCAGCAGCAGCAGCAGCAGCAGCAGCAGCAGCAGCAGCAGCAGCAGCAGCAGCAGCAGCAGCAGCAGCAGCAGCAGCAGCAGCAGCAGCAGCAGCAGCAGCAGCAGCAGCAGCAGCAGCAGCAGCAGCAGCAGCAGCAGCAGCAGCAGCAGCAGCAGCAGCAGCAATGACAGCAGCGGCGACACCAGCAGTGATGAAAACGCCAATCAAAACCGGAAGCGTCATTCGTCTCCAAGCAAATCGGTGAGAACTCAGTATCAAGTTATTTCATTGTGCCAGGTTAACTCATTGAGGATTAAAACCTAAGTTTGCTCAGCACACCGTTTTCGAACATGGTTCTCGATCTCTCGTGCCACCGATGTAGTTAAGCGAAACACAGACCTAGAGCATGAAGGTAGCTGAATAGTTTTCTGGAGCGCATCGCGTCATTGTTTGTCGTGTGTGATATTCGTGTGCATAGAAGCAGGAGGTACGCCCCAAGCGGACATTTTTTGGCAGATGCGGCCTAGGAACCTGGGGACCCTGCCCGTCATTGTTTTGCTTCCAACCGTGTTGACTGGGAGCGCTTCCATTTCAGGAGGTCGTCCGGTCTCTGTTTCACAGTTAGGCCAAAGAACGGGTATCTTCTCTTGGCGGTTGAAACGAGAAACATCCCCCAAGCCACCCATCGCAGGTTCCAGCGACACCGTGTTGTTGCCTTTTACCCGTCCGACTTGAGTTCTCGGCACATGAGCTGCGTTCAAGTATGGCTGCTTGTTAGGTATACTACTTTGTGTTGTTGAACGTACATTCAGACGCCATGTCATCTCCAGTTTTGCAGCCGATTTTCAACGAGTAATCCTACGCGTCTGAATACCGTCCACGCACCGAGACCAGAGTGCCTTCCCTTGGTTTTTCAGACATTTGGGTGACGAGGGGCGCGGGCGGGTGTGGACCTTTGGCTCCGGGGTGACGTACGAGGCCCATTCCCGGGGCTCTCGCACAGGTTTTGATCCCAGGGACAATTACATGTCTCTTCAAGTGCGAGGGGGGCGGGGCAAAAAAATAATCCCCTGGGGTTAAAACACGCGATGCTGAACCGTGGAGAGTCACCATGAAGATCCTGCTGTTGTTGCCGTTGTCTTGACATTAATAGTCTATGCCTTTCGAATGTGTGTTTGGTACCCCTCCTCCGTGCTCCTCAATACAAATGAATAATTGTCATGGTCAAAAGCTCGTTCGGTTCGATTTGCAAACCTACGTTGGACATGAGTTCTAGGCCTGTGTGAAGACGGTGCTCCATGATTTCCACGCGAAGGCTTGAACCAAACTTGCGATGCACGGCGTACCCCCCAAATGTGGACTCATGACTGCAAATGCAAGGAATCGTAGCTTTCCCATGACGCCCTATACGCTGCGCAACACGCCGGTATACGAACCTTGGTTCTCCGCTCGCCCCAACCTGCGCGAACTTAACTTCTCCCCCTCAGCCTTTTAGTGATTGATGTCATTCGACACACGTCCTGTGCTGAGCTGCACGGTTACCGTATTTGCTGGTCATGTTCGTTGGGCAGGTAGGAAGATTGCATGTACATATTTGTTCGTTCACGCATGGCACATCGGGCTTGGGCAGCCGTCAACTAATCGCGTATGAGATGCCCTCTGGCGTGGCGTGTAAATGGCTGGGCGTGATGTCGACTCGACAAAACCATGTTTGTCAAACCCGACTGTTCCTTCCTTCTCTCGATTGCCGAACTTACCCAGCAGGAGCAAGGGAAACCCAAGGTGCCGAGATCGACATCCCCCCAACACACGGGCCGGGTTGCCGAGGTTGAGGTCAACGCCACTGGGCTGAACACGATCACTATGCCCCCGGAGATGAATGAACTGGACGCTGCCGAGGCGGCACAATTCAAAGCTGATGTTCAGGGTCATCGCCATCAGGAGGTGGGTCAGCCGTTATAGACAAAGGACAGCCTCCGAATTCATTCGCTACCTCCTGCACTGCATGCTGTCTCAGGAGATTTGCAAAGTGAAAAACGTCTTTCCTCCCAGTACACAGCAGAAGCATATACGGTCTGAGAGAAAAAAAGAAGACAACGTACCGATTTGAGAAAGTCCAACGGGGTTGTCACCACCAACGTCGTTACAAAAAAGGATATGTCTCAAATCTGAGAGCTTCTCTTGAATTGAATCTCTGAGAAACAGCCGCGTAGCCAGGTGTGGTTGGGTGTGTGTAGGGTAGGGTCCGTGGGCTCGCGTTGGAGAAGAGGTGTGGCTATGAGTAACGTACAGCGAACGCGTTGATCCATGTGCAAAAATCAGTTTTGTATCACACGAGATCATGGTATACTTCCCATGGTCAGGTATCAGGAGTTTACCGGGTACTTGCGGTGGGTATATATTGCTTGCCAACAAACAGATTGAGCTATGTGTGGAGCTAAACAGCACAAGGTGCTGACGCTTACGATGTAACATGAATGACATGCCCTCCACAAGCTCGTCCATCTTCCACGGACCTTCGAAGTGCTGCCGTTTAAGGGAACAAAATCTTAAAGCCATTTTCACGGTTCAAGAGAATGTTCCCCTAAACCGTAGCTAGCACTGTAGAGAAAGACGGATTGAAGAGAAGAAAATTGACTTGTCACTACCCTCTCTGAAACCGTAGCCGCTTGGTATCGAAGAACTGCTGATGTTTCGTTTGCTGTCTCTCACTCATTAAACACGGAAGGCCATTTGGTTCTTCCGTGGCCCTTGACTGGCTTCCAACGTGCTTGCCACACCCTGAACCCCCGGAAATCGGTACCGTATTAGCTGGGTCAGGGTGAACGCCGAGTTTTTGTTCCACAGCAATTTTCATGCGACTGTTGGAGTTGGACCCTTATTCGTTGCACACATATGTGTGCACGTCCTTGATCACGATTCGATGAACCTTTGTTTATTTCGTTCTCCAGTCATCCAGGGCCCCAAAGTTGTGTGGGTGTCATGTGGGTATGCCGGCACGCCGCTGATATCTTTGCCCACAACAAAATAAAAATGTCTTACCCAGAGCGGTTGGATTGCAGCTACATCGCAGGGAGCGTTTCGAGTTTTTTTTTTTCGCATTCGTGCAAAAATGCCTCAAGGTGACCGTGCAGAAACACATTTTCCCTTTCACCAGTTTTACTGAACAACGCCTTTCCGACGAACGGAAATGAAGTAGTTTACCCCCCACGGCGTGCTCTTTGCGGATTTTTCAGGATTCAAATACACAAATGCAAACTTTGAGGACCTAACTCGAAAAGAAACCCGCGAACTATTTCCTATTTTGTGCGATCAAGCCTGATGCTCTGGTACCACCCCATATCTTCTGTTCTAAGGTTGAGTGTCAAATCGATTTTTTGCGGGGTCGTCAGAGCAAGTATCGGCCAAATAGCATCACATAGATGCATTTTCTAATTCTGCAATATAATTTGGTGAGCGCATTCCTTAATCAACATAGCGACGGGAGCGTAAGTTTGGAGTCCTTTGGGTTCGAATTGAAGCATCTGAGGCCCGGGAGCCCTACCGTTGAACCCTGAGTAGCCGATAAGCCTGCCTGAAACAGAGCAGTCTCGCCAAGTTTTTATCTTGTATTATCATCTCATCTTGCCAAATGTATAACGACGGGTCAACAAGTTGGGCCGTAGATAAGCGAACCAATTTCCGCATACGACTCAAGATACCACACCCACATCACACGGGACACCCCCCCACAGAATACAGAATACATCACCTTGTCCTAATGTTTTTGGATCTCAAACAAGGAGCCGAAATATCACCCGGGTTACTGAGTATATCACACCTCCTGAGTTAATGGCACACATTTTGCCCATAGCACATGCTACTATCACCCCGACGATGACACAGAAGGGGTCCCTGATGACGTACAAAATGGCCCAGCAGAACACGTACGAAACAAACCCTGAGTGCGGGAAACCATCCCTTATGGTTATTCAATTCAAAGAACCCAACTAAGCTGTCGTAGACACTCGGGAGCGGCTGTTTCAACTTTGCCCCGAAGTGAATAATTTATATGTATCCCAGAGATCATAGCAGCGGCTTGTCCAACTTGACATATTGCACACAACGTGCGACCTTGAAAACCATCGCTTTCGCACGTAACCCAAATTCTGAGAACCGTATCAACATGCGCAGGACAGATAGCCTTTTCACCGTCCGCCATCTAAACGAAAGCGACAGCAAAACATGCGCTACCTGTGCACCGATCACACCTGCTGGGGAGCGTTGTGGTACTTGCGTTGCCCGTCTCTGCCCCGCTTCCACTACCATTGGTCGCTATGGAGCTGATTTTTTTCTATTCTAGAGTATAGATGCCACCATTTGGCACACGTCGACCCGAGGACCGAATGCAGAACATCATCGCGATAGGCTTGACCGCGGCAGAAACCGGTCTAATCCGACCCAACCCCGTGTATGCCACATTTTCCTTTCTCCCACATGAAGCTCCACCGACCGACCGTGTTTCCTTCGTTTTTTTCGGGTTTTCCCTTTTCTCATCGAATTCCATGCCTAGCTACCTGAGAGTCTCGTCCTTTTCCTCTGTGGTGTTTTATCCTCACTGCTCATGCGAGGGTAGTGTGGTCTTGTTTCCCTCCAGTGCATACTAACCCTGACTCAGTGCTCAGAATTCCAGAACTGCCCCGATTTTCGGCCTTATAAACCGTTGGGAAAACTCAGAACTAAAGTGGACAGAGTTTAATGAGGAAACCGTCGGGATCACCGTCTGTTAAAACGTTGAAATTATTCCGACTCGTTTTTTTTCTTGCTGCATGGCATTCTTCTTGGCATATCCTGCAATGCACAATTTCGACGTGTGCTATTGAAGGCTGATCTTGGATTTCTGGCACCACGTGCAACTTTCGCAGGAGAGCGACGAAGACGCGGGACCTATGCCTGTCCCGCAGCTCGACGAGTTGCAGGGAGAAGGCGAAAGAGGTGTCAACTACGGTGGGGCACTTCTACCAGGAGAGGGTGCCGCTATTGCCCAGTTCGTGCAGAAAGGTCTTCGAATTCCTCGCCGTGGTGAAGTGGGCTGGGCTGGCCAAGAGATCGAGAAATTGGAGGAGTCCGGGTGAGTCGCATTTCCGTCGCGATTCCTGTTCCCAATTGGATTGTTGGCTCTGCTGCTCTTGATTTTGTGCGTTGCGAAAGTAAACGACACCCCGTTACTTCTTTCTGGCGAATCTCCAGGCATATGTAGTACTACTTCATCGAGTAGACGCTTGAGAGAGTACGGTACGACTGTAGTGCGCAGAAACTCACGTCAATCCAATGGCGATGGTACCAGGAGCTCTGGTACCGGCAGACAATGGTGAGGAGTCGATGACCTGGTACTTGTCCACAGCAGTGAGAAGCTTGCTTTCCAAACAGATTCGATACTTTGTTAAGGAGGATATTTGTAAGTGAGTACAATGATAATCCGAACCAAGAATAAATAGTACTGGGGTACATAGCAAAAGTCAGAATGTAAGGTTGTTGGAAACTTCCCCGGCTGGACAAGCATGATTGCTTTCCCTGACCACTTGGGTTTCTTGTGACCACCGTCTCCTCCCCCCCAACATGCTAGGTACGTGATGAGCGGCAGCCGCCACGCCCGCATGAACGCCGTTCGTCTTCGGAAGGAAAACCAAGTCTTCAATGCCGAGGAACGTCGTGCTCTGGCGTTGATCATGTTTGAAGAGAAGCAACAGAAGGAAAACGAAATATTGGGGAACTTCAGGCAAATGTTGACCGAGGTGAGAGGTCCCAACGAAGCAAATGTAGTGTACGCGGACTCCTTTTTCGCCAGTGATGAAGTAGGCGAGTCTCGTAGGCAAAAGAGTTGTTTCGGCCCCTTGTTGCTGCGACGTCGATTGGGAAGAGTGTTCAGTGGCGGTGCAAATGGTGTGTGGATTTTGAATACGGGACGCAATCGTTTAATTGCTCCGCTGTAGGGCAGCTTGTGTTTGCTTGCCCTTCGCGTCCCACGTACTTGCTTGAATCGACGCAGGTATCACGTGCATGCCATATATCTGTGTTGAGTTGCCCCGAGTCCCCTAACCACACATCCCGTCGTGCTTCCTTGTGTGCAACCAGTCAAACCAAGAGGGAGAGAAGCCGACTGGCGAAGGCTCCAGTGCAGCATGATCCGGGCATACTGCAGCCTTTTGCTCCGAGCACGCGAGACCCTGTTCGTCCATGTTCGCCACTTAGTCAAGACACGCGAGCGTAGCCCACGTTCTAAGAGAAACACCGCAAGGGGATGATGATTGCGGGTTGGGTTTTGCCCAGAGCTGAATTGGGAGCTGGGTGCTGAGTCTCGAGTTAAGGTCGCAGACATCCTACACATCAAACGGTGTAAGGGGGTTGGTTCGAGAGCGAGGCATAGGACAGATGCCAAATTCTCTCGGCATGCAGAGGCACCTCTGGGCCTCTGGTCATGTCTTTTTAATGTGAAGCCAACAACAGTGGGCTCTTTCTTCTCGTGGAACTGCTGCAGCTAGGTTGCCCAAGACGCGCCCACGTCGTTTCTCGGCAAGACTGGCCTCGAAAAGACCAATACCGCACAAGCTGTTGGGGAGATGTTTTTCTTGCCATGTCCATGACGTGGTGCCCCGAGTATGATTTGGTAGGGAGTCGCAAACCATGACCCCTACCCGAGTTTGAGCATCAGCTTCCTCCTCCTGTGGCGGGCAAGACTGGAATTTGTCTGTGTCACCACCGAACAACAGTTGGACAGTTGAACAAAGAGGGTCCGGTCAGCCGGAGTTTTTTCTTGTATTTTCTTGCCCGCTGCCATGTATTTGATGATATTGTGATGTCGAGCTACAGTAGTGCAAATCTCACGGCGCCTAGGCTTTGTCTATTTCGCCATGTCGCCATCCGCGAACAGCAGTTGAAGACGAACAAAAACAGAGTCCGCTTCGTCACGAAGAACCAGTTTTTTCGAATCTTGCTGGTGAGGGATGATGCTTGAATGCGTCGGGTGTAACTGTGATATTCCTTTATCAAATGAGACTAAACCTTTTGATGTTCAGTTTTCTTATCTTAAAAATGATAATTCTGTAATAGATAATAACATTCCTAATTCAGAAGGTAATCGTGAAGCTGGAAATCCTGATGATAAAAAAGGGCAAAAAAAACGTTACTAGCTTGAATTCTAATAACCAAAAATTTATTAATAAATATAAACAAAGACCTACTCCTTCCCATCCAACAAACATGTGAACAAAATTATCTGCAGTTACTAATATTAACATAAAAAACATAAATAATGATAAGTAACTCATAAACGAGGTAAATGAGGATCTGTGTGTGATCTTGAGGGATAGGGTCGACGGCAGCACATTCATGTGCGAAGTAAGCTATGCGAGGGATCAACGCCTTGCTCGCGTAGCGATGCGCATTTCCCAATCCAAGCAAAATAGAGTACGTCATCATGAGAGGGAATACAGTCCGCTTATAACAACATATTCGCCTGATTGAGAGCGAAGTATCTGATTGAGAGCGAGAGCCAAAAAAATTGAAATTTCGGGTCCAGACGCCTCTTGCCATTTCTTGGCAAGTAGGGGACGGGCTATTCCAAGAAGCGGTGCAAATTGAAGGTCTCATCAGCAGCTTCGCGAGCATATGCGTGTCATCGTCATCGGATGCTGCAGCGAGGAGCTAGACAAGTTGCTAGATTTGCCCAGATTGGCTATTTCTGCTCAAACTGTTTCAGGGCGGTATCGCGTCGGGCGGTGGGCTCTGCTGTAGCTTCTGCTCCCCGCTGTAGCTCCACAACGAGAGACTCCCACAGGATGACCAGGGTAGCGGCTTGAAGCTACGGGCTAGCCCTTCAATTCAAGCTACACAGCAAGCTCCACCTCTCAGTGGTAGTCCGGCTACAGCGTATCGCGCAATCTCGCTCTCAATCAGATGCTACGCTCTCAATCAGGCGAATATGTTGTTTTATCCGGCTGCTGCATGTGAGGTTATTGATGCTGCCTGCTGTTTGCTGCAGCACATGGAAAGCTTCCGGTGGGTCAGAGCGGCAAGGATGCCTTGTTTCTTCACTCCGCTCTCTTCTACTTTGTTTCCTGTCGCCGTCTGTCGTGTCTCTTTTTGTCGCCCTTGGTTCTTGCAAGGAACTGACTGTTAGGGTCCCCCACCCACCCACAACCACCTGTATATTTGGTGGTCTCCAACATATACTGTAGTGGTCTACCACAGGCGCTCCTACTGCGTCGAAAAGGGGCATGCAACAGACGAGCGCCGGATGCTGGTGGCCTTCTGACCTGATCGTGCAGAGAGAGGCTACAGCCACCACAATATGACTTTTTGCCATGTCCATGACGGGGAACGCGTACGCTACTCTGATTCCCCTCTCTCCCGTCCGGCTCCTAGGGTTTCGGGGAGGAACCTAACCTAACAATAAACACCTGGGGTCCGTATTCATTCACACTGTCTAGGTTTCTTTCCGAGCGCGAGGAGAGCGCGTGTTGGTGGTCTGCTTGATTTCGGTGTGATCTTGCGTACGTACTAGACAGATCAGCAAGCATGGCCTTGCGAGATTCTTGACGGCGTGGAGTACCTCGCCATGAAAAGTGCATACGCAGGGATGGGCGTCGTGACACGCAAGTACCCTCTCTCCGCTCAGGGCCGTTCGAAGACTGGTCTTTTCGGGTGTGCGTGAGGTCGTCTCTAACTTCTTCGCGCGAAAACAAAAAAAAATCGTTGTCTCATCAACATGGTCAACCAACTAGCAGCAGTACTGGTACTGCTGGGTTCATCCGTGAATAATTGTTGGTTCGTGCTGTTCTCTAATCAGTAAAGTCTAAATAGACATGGACTAAACCCGTAACGGTTCACCAGCTAATACGAATGGACGCCTTTCTGCCGTACTCACAAACCAACTACAAATTGCACACAAATACCATCATACACTCAAATGGAGGAATGAGCGATGAGATCTTTCGAATAGGAAATATGTACACACAGGTGGCCAGTGGGCACGATTGTACGGGGGCTTTGTGTAACCTCCGGCCAACCAGGGGTTATAACGTGGGGGGGTTACAGACCGAGCGGGCATAACGTACCGGGTTATGAAAGCGGTCACGCGCGGATTGGTGTGAAGGAGGAGAAAAGAAACAAATATGTGTGAGCCTTCCCCTCCCTTGCTACACTGTGTTCCACCCTTGTCTGTATTGTATTTACGCAATGCATCGGCAGACAACTTTACTCTACTTCAAGATGATCGGTGACGAAAACATACCGCGGGGTGAATCGAACCAGCAAATTTGACGGATGACCGCTACGCTACATGTTGAAGAATGTCTGGCTTTGTTGTCAAACTCTACTTGTATTAATCTATAATAGGCGGAAACAATGGTGGCAACACCACCCACGCGGCCGATAAGAGCACACTTATACTCTGCGGTCCACCCACGCAAAAAGCAGAAACTCCGAGTAATGTCTTCCATCACCAATGACAAGTTTTTGGTCAGCTAAATTTTTATGTTCCACAGCAGCAACAACATACATAAGAAATATAGAATCATTTCATGCTGAGCGCGCAATTCTTTTGAGCAGAGATTATATTGTGATGTATTAATCCGATATTCGACCACTACTGTTGTACATTTTTAAGGAGACAGACGCACGTACGTACGTGTTGTCGTATTGACTTTTACAGAGAGAGGCAACGTACGTAATCATAGCATATATATCATCGCCTACTCTCTCTCTCTCTCTTTCTCAGTCTTTGCTTCGCCCCCCCATCGTTGCCGTGCGTATTTCTACGCAACAATATATATATATCAAATAGAGTAGGTCCATGTCTATGTTGCTTCCGGCACTACATCATGATCAAAAGATGAAGTTGGCGCTCGCACTTAAGAACTTGGCAGTTAAGAAATGGGGCCTCGAAAAAAATCAAAATCAAAGAAACTGGCCACATAGACAAATAATAATAACAACACACGTGCGTGCTTAGGTCCGACGTGGTGTTAAATAAGGACGAACCCGCCTTTCATTGTGGTGTAAGAACAGAGCCCCCCAAATGCGACAGCTGCAAGATATCATGAGCACTCACAAAGGGGTGAGGGGCTACTCGCGGGGTGACCGGTGGGCAGTTAATTGCAGATCAGCGGCGAGGAGGAGGTTCCTTTGAAAATATCACTGGTGGTGCGTAGATGGGGAGGGTGTACTGTTTTTATTTTTGCGCGTCAAATGGTAGTCAACTATAAAAAAATCGGGCTTACAAATGCCGGCACTCTGGAAGCTTTTATTTATTGCCGCGAATGTCCGATGAATCGGTGTGTCGTGTACACTGTGGACCCGACCGACCGACTTCATCCACCCTACCGCTAACCCAACCCATTGCGACCCCAAAACACAACCCAACCATCCAACCGACCGACCGACCGACATCCCGACCGACCCAACCCAACCCTACGCTACCCTACCTTCTCACCCAACCCAAAACACAACCCAACCCGACCGACGGACCAACGGATCGACCGACCGACCCAACCCACCCTACCCCCAACTCAACCCAGTCCGATCCGAAAACACGACCCGACCAACCGACCGACCGACCGATCGACCAAACCTACCCTACCCAACCCAACCCAACCCAACCCACAACCCAAAACCCAACCCAAACCCAAGTGACCTACCGACCGACCCAACCCACGCTACCCCCAACCCAAAGCAATCCAACCCCAAGAGACAACCCTAACAACGGACCGACTAAACCCACACTACCTTCTACCCTAACCTACTCAACCCAACCCGAAAACCCATCAACCCGACCCCAAAACACAACCCACCAACCGACGGACCGACCGACCGACCGACCCCACCCTACTCTACGCTACCCTTCGCTAATACCCCACCCAATCCAACCCAACACACAACTCAACCCCAACCCGACGGACCAACGGACCGGCGGACCAACCGATCGACCCAACCCACCATACCTCAACCCAACCCCAACCCGAGCCCGAAACACAACCCGATCAACCGACCGACCAAACCCACCTTATTCTATCCAACCCAACCCAACCCAAAACGTAACCCTATCCAACCGACCGATCGATTGCGCCACAGCAGCGACGGGATGAAGATTGTTTGAAAAGAATGCCAGACGGATGAATAGGTCTTCCTTTCCGATGGAATCTTCTGGTGTTTTTATAGCAAGAACAACAACACCGCATCCTCGACTCTTCTTTTGTAAAGCTACGCTACAAAGTAACGTAGCCAGGTCTGCCGTTTGTTTTTGTTACTGTTGTGTGATTTCGATCTACCCATCAATGATGCGCGAGACGTGTGCTTCACACGGGAAGGGGCCGAGATCTATCATGGGTCTCTCTTCCCGATGAAATCTTCTTCTGTTTTCACGGCAACAACACCCCGCATAGTATGTGTATGTCCCGAATTACTTTTCAACACGATGAACAGCGCATCCGCCCTGACTTTTTTCATTGTTTCGTAGACAGAAACGGCCTAGCCGCGGCTGCTGTTTTTGTTACTGCTGTGCGACATCTCTTCATCTATCATATATTGTGGGTGGTATAATGTGCTGTGTAGTTCGGCAGGTGGAGACGAGATAGCCGATCCCTTCCTGCATGAATTGATCGCCTGCATGATCTTTCGGCGCATCTTTTTCGGTTTCAAAACATGAACTCTTGTTGTGCAGTCTAGCCAATGCGGCTCGTGGCTCTGCTATTATGCTGTTTAAATGCTGTGTGAATACTCTCTATATATGATTTCGCTGGAATAAATATACGCCTGCCTGTAGAAAGAATCCGTCGGGAAGTCACATCTATCTCTCCTGGCACACAACAATCCATTTATTTTGGAAGGAGGGACTTACAACAAGTACTGTCGTCTACGACCTAACCAAGCAGTATCATGTATCACAGGGTACGAAATAATTCAGAACACACAGGCAGAGAGAGCACGCTGTTTCGTAGCACCTTTCCCTGTCAACTGCTGTACATACGTTGCATATAGGTACGTAAAAATACGCGGATGGATTGGATTTTTTTTTTGCGGAGTGGAGTGTGCCCCATCATCTGACAGTTATTGCTGTATCACTCATGCGCCACAACCGCGGCCGCTCTGGGCTTGAGACACGGCGTGCCGCACCTTGCGTGCCTTGGTCTCCCTCCGTGCGAAAGGAGAGTACTGGATTGGTAGCCGAGAGGATATTCTATAATAGTCAGATCACACAGTAGCACAGCAGTACTACCCCAAAACCCATTTGACCTCTTTTTTCTGTACCGCGAAACCGGTCGCGCCGCCACCAGGCCACTCTCACCGCGCCACGACTGCGGGCGCGCTGGGCGCGAGACGCGGCGCGTAACACCTGTTGTGGCTCGGTCTCCCTCTACGCGAAATGAAGGCACTGGAATTGTAACCGTGAGGCTGTTCTCAAACAGACCTCGCAGCAGCACAGCAGCACTCCCCCAAAACCGATTCGACGTTCTTTTTGTCTACCGCAGACGGTTGCGCCGACACCTCCTCACGCTCACTGCGCCACGGTCGCGGCCGCGATGGGCACGAGACACGGCGCGCAGCATCTTGTGTGCCTCGGTCTTCTCCTCGCGAAAGAGCCAGAGGCTGAAACGCACCACAGCGCGTTTTTGAAAAGGGACCACGACTACTACTACTACCGCCTACAAAGTTTTGTTATATAGATACAGATAAGATTTGGTCACTTTTTCATGCCTCGAAACTTCTTTCTCTCGCGGCAACGAGTCTTTTCTCGCGATTCCTTCTTCGGGGCACGCGGGAGGCTCGTCGGTAAATAAATGCTTGTGCCTGGAGCTCGGCAGGTCACCGTGGTGCATGTGTTTGACGCTCAAAGTGGCGGAAACTGGCTCAACACCCAGGGGACGCGTTCCGCGACGACAAAGCCTGCTGATCTGAGATATTTCCCCCGTGGGTTTTGACATGGATACCAAAGCATTATTAACAACGTACTTATTACGCGAGCTCCATCAGAACACCCTCTCGGGGCTGGTCATGATGTGTAGAACTATGTGCCTCAGCTGACGAGCCTATAATATCGGAATGTCCGATGTAAACCGACGTCAAAAGCCAAAATCTGCACCAAACCAAAAAACAAACGAATTTTCCGAATGGCTGCGGGCCATGACATGAGTACCATAGCACAATCAACAACGTACTAACCTACCCCGATTTTTTCCGAATGCCTGTTGGCCACCACGGACGGATGATACCACAGCAGTATCAACAACGTAACGTACTACGCGACGCATGCATGCATCTTCATTATCAGTACTCCTTCTCGGGGCTGGTCATCATGCGTAGAACTATGTGCCTCAGCTGATGTGCCTATGACATGTGCAAGTCCGATTCTGCTATTTGAGACTCTTTTCTGTGAATAGAGATGGATTCGTGTCATATTATTCGAAAACCTCCAGCCAAAAACCAAAATCTCCATCAAAGCCAAAAAGGTAAAAATTAAATCTGCCGGGCCATACAAACCCGCAGGCCCGCGCACTCGCTCTGACGTTGGTTCTTCCCATCATACTTTTTCTACCTCCTGCTGTACTACTGCTATACTGCCGCGTGCAAAAAGTCTGTTTCTCCCAAATAAGAGCTACTCGCACCGCCCGAGTGGCCTGTACCCTCTTTCTCTCTCTGTATCAATCTACACCATACAACAATGGCTTGCGAAACCCGCGCCCACGCCGCCAGCTTCGCTGACAGGTCATCGTCTTGCACCGCTGGATCCTCTCTTTGCGGAGGTCTCCACCGGCTGTTTCTACACTCGCCGCCCGCGAGGGGGTGCCACCCCATCTATCCCGTCAACCTCGAGCGGTGCCGGAACGTCGGAATTTCAAGACCTCATTGAAAAAGTCTACCCCGATCTCTTTGAAGCTAACAACAAAACATCTACAACGACCGTGGCATTCTAATACCCACAGTTGACAACATTGACCAGGATAATGGCTCCATCCTTCGTAAAATGCCAGGAAGTGTCCACGAACAACTTGTCAGACAAAAAGATCATCAAAGACGACGAAAAAATGCCAGATGTTGGTTTCGTCGCATTAACGTCCCCGGTACGCCACCGCTCAAAGTTGGAGCACTCATCTCCCTCGTCAGGCACGTTAACTTTGATTGCGGTCCCGTCAACGGCAAACGGGGAGTCGGAATAATTCGAGGGATACTTCAAGGCAGGCGCGTTATTGATGATGAAGAAGTTCTCTCCAATGAATCCCCTTCCATTGTTTAAACACCACGCATCACTTCTACGTCAAAGTGAGAGCCCGCGGCATTACCTTTCACCGTTACAAATTCCCTTTTAGATTGTTGTACGCTCCGAATGACCATCAACAAGTCTGAAGAACAAACTTAAAAAAAAATCGAAATCGGCCTCAGGGGATTGGTCTTCTGCCACGATCAGTTGTACGTTGCCGTTAGCCGTACAATCGATCATCTCGTCAACGACGTCCTCCAGGTGCATAACGTCGTCTTTTCTGTGTTTATTGTTGCAGCCACGGTCAACCTCCCCCTACTTTTGACATTCAACTACCTCGTCACATCGGCCAAGGCGAAGGGTGCAACAAGGCAACAGTACATGGCCCAATGATTGCGGCAGCGGTGGTGGTGGTGCGGGCAACAACAACGGCAGCAACGACAATAACGGGAACATCAGCAACCAAGGATATTGGCAAATTGTCAATGAAACCGGTCATGGGGCATGCCTACTAAAATGCATCGCCAGTCGAGTTTTCAACGACCCCGACACGCACCAACTGGTCAGAACGCAACGAACTCATCGACCACATCAACAACAACCTCCATAACCCGTTAACAGGCTCTGGACAAGCACCCTTTACGACTCCATCTGCGCTGGGATCAATTCAGAGAACATTCCAATCGCTGGTCAACCTGACCAACCCTAACAAAGTGTCCCAGAATACCTCATTTCATGTCTGTCCCAACTGCCTGCATTTTACCCAAAGGGGAGATAAGCATATTGTCCATATGTTTACCTGAAATCCCACGGAGGGCCAAGCGGGGCGGACACAAGTACGTTTCGCGCCCTGTCACTCGTTGAGCGTGTATCCATCAGCCGTAGGCTCTGTATTATTTCAGTATCAATTGTTTTCTCTGTGGAAAACTACCACTACTTTCAATATGGGAAATGAGAAAACGCATCCCCTACACCTGTGCTGGCACACAACATTTCGACCTTTGAATCCCTCCGTCGAGTTAGTGGGCAGTCCGCTAAGCGCCAAAATTTTGCGCAGAGAGTACTTCTTCTTTCTTGTATGACAAAATACATACCTGCATCGCAAGAAGTGTTTCAAGCGATTTCTTCATAAATTATTAGAGGTTTCGACTAACTTGAGTATTGACGGTGCTCCTTCATGCATGGGCTGCGTGACACAATAAAATATTTTATCCCCCCTGGCCTGCACCCTACCCTGCTGGGGTGGGGGCAGAGGAAGGCCTCGAAGGATCTAAAAAGAGACGGCATAAAGTCCTTAGCACTGAGGGGATCGTAAAGTTTGGCGGTTTGGAACTTCTGCTGTGGTGAGATCGGGGTAGTTCCTAGCCAGCTTGGGTAGCTCAAAAATGATAATGAATCCGCATGCCCCGGCTTGGACACCGGGGCCATGCAGCGGCAAGCGCGGTGAGGGTGACAGGTGTGGACACGCCTGAAGTCAGGCAGGGCCCAGGACCAGTGTCTTCCCCCGATGTCCTCGGGAGGCTGGTCGATTCACCTCTTCAGTGATGGTATTATAGAGTGTGTTATTATCATCAGACGTCAATAGAGGCCCCCCTGAAGGGACAACAAGGGGGTACCATAACATCTCCAACTACCATATCCTAGACATGCAGATATCCAAAGGCATCCTCCCACCATGAACCACTACCAGCCAGGTGCGCTGCGTCCACAATGCCCCCAAAGCTTATTACTACCTTCGAGTTCATATAGTAAGCACCTGGTATTCCTCAAGAGAGAAACGACAGCGGTGTTTGTGAATGATCAACACCCATACACGGCGATAATATGCCAGACTAATGACACATCAGTTCATTAGCCAGCGCGAGTGTTCAACCTCCCACGCAAAGCGTAGAATGCCCCCAATCAGAATCGAAAGGCACGCCAAGCAACGAACGACAACAACTCGCAAGTGATGGACGACCACACGAGACTAATCATGGCGGATCGCCCGCAAATTAAAGACCTACGCGGTGGATCGACGACGAACGCACCGCAAACAGTGTGCAATGAAAACATGTGCCACACGCAGGGAACAAGGATAAAGAAACTACAATTTTTGAAGCAACACTGAAACCCGTTACAAGGCGCTTTTAGGGTTGAGCTACAAGCATACACGGCGCAACGACCGACATGATCGTCAAGCAAGCCGACGTCACCGAATTCGAAACGTACGCAACTCGCGAAGAAAGGCCACCAACACGATTTCAAAAGGCGGACTCCACGCAATGCAATCAACCAAATACAACCACTAGACTAGTCAAGACATCCCCAACGCCATCGACAGTGGTTTACCTACGACATGCAAGATTCAGACATGCCATGACCAAATCATTGCGCGACATGCTAACAGAGGACACATGAAGCAGTCAGCGAAGAAATGCTATCAATACTCGGCAAGATAGCCTTCACTCGACTAAAACAAAGAGAGCACAAATGCGAAAGACGCCAGCGAAGTAATGCCATCAAAACGCAAATAAGACGACCCTCGTTCGACTTAAGCTAATCACTTACAAGGCGATGCCGTGTTGGTGCTTCAACTGAGACCGAACTTTTCTCGGCAGACGCAGCTGCCGCAGGTCAGATTTGACAAATTGCGGCGCGGCATCTAAGATCTTTGATCACCTTTGGCATGTGAACACGCCTGAAATCAGCAGGGCCTAGGACCAGAATCCTCCCCACGTGTGACCTCGGGGGGTTCGTCGATGCACGTCCTTGGTTGGTAAACAGTGCATTATTTCGCATGATTATCTCGCCTGCTAATATGCTAATCAGGCAGATAGAACCCTCAATATACGTATCTTAGACATGCATATATAAATACAAAGACGACTCCCCCACCGTCAACAACTACTACCCAGGTGCACTACATCCACCTACTATTGTCCTATTGATAAAAAGGAACATACAACGAGTGGATAGCGAGTTCGACCTGTAGGGATCCGATCAATACCGAAACGTCGGGGTTTCCCCCCGGGGAGGGGATCGTTTTTTTCTGAAAGCGAACCCCCCAGCGGGGGTACTCATAGTCGTGCATGCCGTGGTCGTTAGACCATTGACCTCGCATCCCTACAAAGCCGGGACGGAGCACGCCGGGTTCTCACCGGACCAGGCTCTCACGTCACCAAGCGCGAAGCGCCATGAGGTATTCGTGAGGTATTCGGCGAGTCGCATGTGGGTGCGCTGCATCCTGCTAAGGGTTTTCGGCATCTTGTGCTTATTTCCTTGCGTACGGATGACAGCTGCGTATGACTTATTTCATTTTCTGGTGCATGACTTCCAGAGACAGTTGTTAGTACTGTGTAATTCCCTCAAGGGTGCTTGACAATTTTAACACAACGTGGTGCGATCATTTTCAACGCTACCCCGTGGGAAGCCCCCCCCCGTGGAGTTGTGCAAAATAGTGATGTTCCACACACCAAACATACAGAGTGGCGAAACTGAGATGGATAAGGTTTACGAGCAAGCGTTCAACAAGCAGAGGGAGGAAGAACGTAAGAGCAACGAAGGCGAAGAGAAAAAAGACAGCAAGGAGGACAGCAGCTGAGGGAGTTTGTCTTGTCCTTCAAGTGATTCCAAGAAGAGGAAGGGCCCTCCTTGCAGTGCCAAACGCTGGAGCTACATATCAATCGAAGCGCAGATCTGTACATGATTTTTCCGTCCCACATCATGCTTTTCGTGCTCCGCGATGCAACAAAATCGATTCAGAAAATTAGAGAAATGCATCCTCCCCGAGGTGAACTCGTGGGAAAACTGGTACCCCGGGGGGAAATTGAAATTTCTTTTTTGGTCGAAAACAATCTACCCCGGGTATTTATCAAATATGCCATGCTTCCAGGCCGAAAAGGTAATGGGGGGAGGAAAAAACTCTACTAGGGGGGGAAAACTCCGACGTTGACGGTATGTATGTCCTCCGACACTGTGGTATATTGAACATGCGGGTTCATGGTATCCTCTTTCTCGACGGTGCTCATATTATTCACACCGGGTGTACGGAGTGTTGGTATTTTTCCATTTCTCTTTCTTCGTCCATATGACAAGCGACAACAACAGTCTAAATTCCTTGAATTCTGACGTTTAGCAGGTAGGACTTATCGTGCGATGGCCATTCTTGTGAAACCGCTGGCAAATAGAAATAGGGCTTCATACTTGAACCCGTGCAATCCCCGGGCGATATTTGAGTATGCCTAATCACGGAAAACGTCTGCTAGAGGTCATTTGTGGTGTCCCTGAGGCGAAGGGCCCAACCTAAATAAAACGCGTCCTCCAGCAACCTGTTCTGAAAATAGTCATGGCGCCAGGAAACAGCAAACGTCAGCAAACCGCATGTTTCATCCATCCAAGTCACAACGCAGGTGAGGCGGCATTCCACAAAAGCTAAACTTTAACAGTACAGTACGCAGGTTCACCAGAGTACTCTTCTCTTGCAGGATGCTCTGTCTCGAAGTTTCATGACTCCAATAGGTGCAAACAGCGCCAACAAGAAATCTTGTTCCTCCCTCGGAAAGACGTCTGGCCGCCGACATGATTCAAGCTCCGTAGTTTGCTTTGGGACTCGTATGTGCTCGACTGTATTCATACCCAAAGTATGAAGCCCGTCCCAGCACCAGTACGCTTCTCGAAACCCAAGGCTCGGATAGCAACTGCGCTCTTCGTATTCGCCCCCCTCCCTGCCCCGCGGTGTTTACCATCGGGGTTGGGTTTTCGTCGCTTGGCAACGACGTTGCAAACAAGCCCCATCGGTGTTTGCCATCGGGATTGGGTTTTCGTCGCTTGGCAACGACGTTCCAAAAGTCAATTCACTTCGTGAATTGGGCGACCGAGTAATCGTGTTTTTGCGGCGGTAATCATACTAGTGGTCGAGTAGACCATGCTGTGCGGGGTCGAGAACCCTCGTTCCGCGCAAGGGGCATGATCGCACTACGTTGTGTTAAAATGGTCAAGCACCCTCGACGCAGTTACACGGAGCTTACAACTGCCTCTGGAAGTCATGCACCAGAGTATTAATTAGTCATACGCAGCTGTCATCCGTATGCAAGGAAGTAAGCACAAGATGCCGAAAACCCTTAGCAGGATGCAGCGCACCCTTCATGCGACTCGCCGAATATCTCACGGCGCTTCGCGCTTGGTGATGTGAGAGCCTGGTCCGGTGAGAACCCGGCGTGCTCCGTCCCGGCTTTGTAGGGATGCGAGGTCAATGGTCTAACGACTACGGCATACACGACTATGAGTACACCCCCTCCCTCCCCGTGCTGTGCCGAACCAATGCGGCCCCGTACCTTTGGATGTGTGTTTGGTGCTCGTCGACAAGGCAACCAATATGCCCGTGAAATTCTTTCCCCGACGTCTTCATCGGTGTTGTTGCCTCGGTCGCTCGAACATACGGATAACTTATTGTTTCGGATAAACCATAGCAGCTCACAGTTACCCCGTCTTGAAGAAATATGACGTCTTGAAATATGAACGGCAGAGTCGTGGCTGCCGGCTGCTCTCCCAGGCGTGGCCTTCCCCGGGGTGTACGAGGAGAGAGACCGTTCTAGCAAACCAGTTCAAGAGAGGTAAATAGGGGAGAAGTAAAGAGTGTAAATAGCACCTCGACGGATAACTATTTAAAGGGGTGTTGGTGAATCCCACCGATCGCCATGACGCTCCTCTTGCACGCCAGACTTCACAGCTTCCCCCTCGGTGCAATGCAGAACCATCACAGCTCCGAACGCGAGCTCGGCGATTGAACAGAGACGCCTCCAGAGGTCGCTCCTCGACTTGTACATCCGATGTAGTCTCCTCTGTCACTTCATTGCTCGAAGATTTTCTGGATTAACAAACAGCTCACGGCTGCCTAGTTAAACCGAATTCGTAAGAATTATGGACAAGGGAGCCGTATGCCCTCCGTTTGCCCCCAGGGCAACCTCCCCAACGTGTCAGGGGGGAGGCTGGGCCCCTAAGCCCCCATAGAGGGGGTTAGAAGGGAAGAGAAGAAGGAGAGCAATATCATCATCATACGTCAGAGGCCCCCCGGATGTGACAAGGGGATACCATTAACAAATCCAACTGCCATATCTGGGCCCCTAGCAGAGCCCAGTCCACATATTCAACAGTGCTCCAGTTTATGCATTGTTTTTTGTGTTTTGATATGAAGGTTATGCGGTTCGGAATGCCTCCCCAAGAGAAAGAACCAACTGTGACGAGCACATGTTCATCCTCTTGATACCTTGAGGTCCTCGGGCATGCCAATACATGTACCGAGAAAAGATTCGCTGCTGGGTGTGGACAGGGCTCTTACTAGGGACCAGATATTATGGTAGCTGGAGATGTTTAGGATACCCTTTTATTGTCTCATCCGGGGGTCCTGTGTTGATGTCTGTAGAAAATATGCTTACTCCTAACCCCTACTCTGGGGACTTCGGGGCTTGGCCTCCTCCCTCACTCACACCCTGGGGAGGTTGCCTGCCCTAGGGGGTTAACGGAGGGCATATGACTCTCTTCTCCGTATTGGTCAGAGAAAGATGGGCTGAATGAATGGCCGAAGTACAGAGACATCCACTGAAATATTGCGACAGCGCTCGCTTTTTGAGACGAAAAAATTCAACGTTTTTTACATTCTTCAGCAATATACATCTTGGTGTGGACACATCAGTTTGATTAAAATCACATTTGGACAAGTTTTTGCCTGACTTCGGCGACCTGAGCGTGTCAGTCTCTTAATCTGTAGTAAAATATCGCGAGTACACTGAAATCTCTGACTTCACACCTTTCTGTAGGAGCGGTACACTGTCAATTTGAAAAAGAATCACACCTCTTAAAGTTCCAATCGGGCACACGCGCAACGGACGGGTGCCTGGCGAGCTCTGGGCATGGAAGTCATCAAAAGCAAGCGAAAGAAACGATTCGCTGCCGCTAGATCCAGAGAAAGAAATGCTCTAGCTCCGAAATCATCAATACGTCCGTCAATAATATGTAACATGTGCGTAGAGAGTACGTATGAAAGCCACCTACATGTGTAAGATGCAAAAAATATCCTTCCTACACAACCATGATCATGAGAGAGAGAGCCAGCCACATGGCATCCAAGACGCCGAACAAGATTTCCGAGCGTCCGCCATGATCAGGAACGTTGGAGGGTGTTGGTCTCCCCATCAATCCACTGCGAAGTCAGCGAGCAATACGGGGTTGAATGCGCCGTGCTGACGAAGGAAAGCCGGAAAAACTACCTTTCTTTGCCTTTGCCTTGCGTCGACAATTTGTTTTCGTCTGGCGGATTTCCTCACTCCCAATCTAGAGTAGATCTCGCTCAAAGAAAGTAAACCGTGCTCTATTGAACTTCGGCTTCCTACCTGATTTTCGAAATGAAGGGATGGTGTGTTTGAGGCAAGCGGAGTTGAATCGTACTCGCTTCGATTTTGCCATTTCAGACGTGTCTATATCCCTCGTGATCCAACTAGATCACCAACACCGGACCGCGGACGACGGTGCCACAAAGAATGACCGATGACGCCAGAAATAGTTTTGGAGGAGAGTGAAGATCGTCCACCTCTATTCGCCCCTCGCACCCGCTGCCTGCTTCACTTGCTGCACCTATCTCAACGCGGGGATGGAGTGTGAGTTTTATATGGATCCTCTTGGCAAAGGCTCCTGGCACGAGTGGGAATAGCAACACGTCGTGACATTGCTTGGGTCGCTCTGGTATATCACGAGCAAGTCCGACTCCTCTTGCATTTCATGGAGACGACTTCAGCGCCTTGTGTTTGGGGTCTGAGGTGTCTGGTAGAAAGCAAACTTCACCAAGCCGGCGGAAACGCGATGGATGGTTGCTTGGGAGAGCGAAGAAGTGCTTGAGGACCGATGAGTGGAGGTTAGATGGTTGCATTCTACGTGAGCCGACCAGCATGCTTGGCAAGCCTTTCATGGACTATTGGTTGAAGGCACTCTGCATGCTCATGCTCGACAACCCTTTTTATTCGTGTGCACGCGAAGGTTTGCGTTGCGGTGAAAAAAGTAGTCCTCGGCTGGGTGTACAACTGGATTCGGGGGAAGAGTGGCTGCTTGTTGGAGGACACCGCTGGCGTGGCGGAGCGTCTGCTCCCTAAGATGCATTTGGCGAAGGCGGCCGAGTTCTCTTTGCTGCTGCTGCGGCGAATTGAGGAGCTTCGCTCTCACACTTGATTACATTTTCCGGATCTGCTTTGGTTCGCTCTCAACGAGGTGACAGAAAACGAGATAAGACGGCATCGGCATTGTGTGTGGGTATCGCACGGATGGCATATGTTGCACATGATGTGGTGATTGACCTGTTCCTGATTGTTTCCTGCTCTGTGTTTCTGCCGAGATGCCAGCTTCCTGATTCGTTCTTGGTGCTTCGGCGGCTGATGCATGCCCTTCTCGTTTCATGTACTTTTTTCAAAAAATCACGCCAGCTCTCGTTTCTTTTTCGTCCATCTGCTCTCCTCATGTGAAATACGCGGCTTCCTGCCACCGCTGATGGGCAACTGCTAGCAGCGCCGATCAAACTTCCCTCTCCTTGATTCCCCTCCTGATTCCCTCTCCAAATGTGCGACCTTTGGTTCACTACCGATTCCCTTCCCTACTGCTGCAATTTCTGCAGTTTTTATAGATCTTTGAGAGCAGGCGCGTGTTAACATAGCTAAAGAGACTTTTACATCAGTTATCTTTCTGTGTGGTTGAGTGAAGTTCCGTGTGTAGACCGTTTCCTCGGGGCTGAGAATCAGTATGAGCCGGGTGGGTGATGCACTTACCTGTATCTGTTGCCTTTCCTTGATGGTTTCCACTTCCTGAATGGTATCCGGCAAAAAGTGCAGCAGCTTGCTGACGATTGTCATGCCGATGTCTACCATCCAAAAGGAACTGCCCACACTCGCAACTTTTCCTGATCTACACAAGGTCGAAGAGGCATTCCGCCGAAGGTTCGGAAGCCACAACTGCAGTAGCGTCGGCGGTACAGCCTTGGCGCCATCGCACAAAATTAAATCACCGAACAAAACAAGCAGCAGCAGCAGCAAAACAACCCACACACACAACAGAACTCGCACATCTCTGGCGCTCTCGCCACCATTGCGCTCGCTAAACCAGCCCCCGCCCCCAAACCTCAGACGGCTGCCCTCGCTTCTTGTTGCGCCGCGACCTCTTCCCGCCTTTCCTCTACTGACTCACTCCGCGTCTCGCCCTCCTGATGCTTATCCACCTCTCGATCCCCGCCTCCGTCCTCTTCCGCGGCCAGGTGCTGTGGTGTCCTCCCCCCGCTTCTGCTGCAGCTTGGTCACCCCCACTAGCGACAGCGTTCTCCGTCAAGCGCTGGAGTTGCCCTTGCTTGTTGTCCAGCTTCTTTTCCGCCCTCACTCTACTCTTGCGCTCAGCTTCTCCCACTTGTGCTGCTTCCTGGCGTGCTCTCGCTGCTTTGTCCCTTCAACTTTCTGCTACTGCCGCTCTTTTTTCTGCTGCTGCTTCAATTCCCTCCTGTCTCTTTGCCGCGATAGTCTTGTTCTTCTGTGCGCGGGCGGCATCAGCTTTCGCCTTTGAGGCGTTGACGCCGCGCGCCAACGGCTTGGCGTTTGTGTTTTTCACGAGTCCGTCAAACCTGGCTTGCGTCGGCCTGGGGTCTATCGACATGCCAGCTTTTTCCGACACATTTCTTGTTTCGTCTCGAGAATGGTTGCTTGCGGTTCTGCCTCGAGTCCGGCGATTTTTTCTTCCCAGCCGTGCCCACAACTGCCCGATCTGGGGATGAGTTTCTGGTTGCACATTGCGGTTGCAGGCTAAGTCTTGTGCCAATTAGTGAAACCGAATGCGAGAGTAAGCTGAGGCCACTGCTCTGAGAAGTGTCTCATCGCATTGATGTCAGGGGGGTCAAGGGGCGTTTTATAGCGGGTGTGAGCTACAAAGGTCAATGCACAGAGCAAGAGTCTCAAAGTTGTATAGCAGAGTTGTTATTGTTTGCGAGTAAAAAGGAGGCGGAGAGTACATATTGTATTCAAGACGTCAACAGAGTCCCCCCAGATGAGACCACAAGGGCGTACCATCAACATCTCCAACCAACACATCTCAGCCCGCAACAGAGCCCTCGCTGTCAACAAACAGAACAGCCACTCCAAGGTGTGACGGGGGAGGCTGGGTCCCTAACTATACCCCAGCAGAGGGGAGAAGAAGGGAAAAGGAAGGAGGAGAGTATACTAGATAGGACAGGGTAATGAGCGTGGGGTAGCCGACTCAATACCTTGCACTAGTGTAGCGAGTAGCAGCCAATCGATGCTCTATAGACCTCGTTCTGGTCAAATCGAGGGCAACTTCCGGCGGTCGTTTATTGACACCTGGGCCCCTGATAGATAGCGCCTGTTTAGGTGCTCTATAGACCTCGTTCTGGTCGAAATCGAAGGCAACTTCCCGCGGTCATTTAGACCTCGTTCTGGTCGAAATCGAAGGCAACTTCCCGCGGTCATTTATTGAAACTTGAGCTCGTGGTATATCGAGCCTGTTTTCCCTCTTGGAAGGGAAAGGTACGGTCGCGCTTTGTGCTCCGCGGCTCACTATACTATTCAGACGCTAACAGAGTCCCCCCCGAGATGGGACAACAGGGGGTACTATCAACATCTCCAACTACCACATGTGAGCCCCCAGTAGAGCCCTGTCCACATGTGTGCTCCTGCATCGAGATAGTTTCTGCTTCGGTACGCGAAGAACAAGTGCATGCGGGTTGTGGCGCCTGGCAACGAAGGTCGGGTGGTGCAACGCCTACGTACGTCGATTTTGAGCTGCTACTGGTTGACGCACACTCAAAAATGTCTGTTGTGTGTATCGTACTTCGAATCCTTGACAAAACTCTCAGAAGAATGGCTGCTGAAAGATTTTTCTGTCTCTGAACCAACCCTGAATCTACGGGAGACGCTTTAGTCGAACCAGCAGAGATGAAGGAGGGGGTGACCCGCACGGCGCCACGGTGCATTAACGCGTAAGTGCTGTCCGTAGTTCGCTGGACTAGTTTCTAGCGGGAAATCCAAATGTGGCGTAGTTTCATCGCAAGGATGATGACGATTAGATCGAGGACTCTGTACATGGCATTTCTTCTCCAGAGTTCAAAAAGAATATCTCTCTGAAGCTCTCCTCAGGAACTGGAGGACGGGTGGGCCCCGGGCGTATGTTGGTGGTGATGGTCAAGGAGGCTCATGAAATGTTGAAAACAGAGAAGTTCGACGGGGGGCGTAGAGCCCGTGGCAGAACTCGTGCTGTGGGTGGAACGTCTGAAAAGATGGGTAGCTTCGTCCCAGCTCACTGTGCCTGCAATACTCCGCCAGTGTATCCGGAAATGCTTGCCAAGCATGCACTTTGATTGCGCAAAACTTCCATGAACTCACTTGCGCGAGACGCTGGCCAAACATGCCCAAAGCTTGACGGACGATAACCTTGAGAACTCAATCGATTGCGGCTGCTGCGGTGTGTCGTGTGTCGATGGGGACTAAGACTGCTGCTGTAGATCGGATATATGCTGTTCAAAGCCACCTCAAACAGTACTCCAACTCACTTACGCGTTCTGGAAAGGTCCGGCTGCTGTCCTGAGCCAAACAGTTGTGGTTGCCCTGGTTTCGTCCGAGTTTAGATCAAGGTAAAATACGAGCTCCACATGCAAGGTAAGTAGAAAGGACAAACCTGAGCTTATCATTGAGACCGTTCTGGATGGTGCGGATTGTGGGGGGCACGCAACATCTGGAAAAGTTGAAAGCGACGGCCGCGTGCTCCAGGTCACACAGATGTATACTACCTTGCACACCAGCTGGGGGCTTGTGTCAGGGGACCCACTCGTTTTTGCCGTATTGTCTGGCAATGATGAGGTGACATTGAACGGTAAGGGCTTGTTTCCCGTAAGAACGAATCAACGGACGTGACGTGGTTTGGATTTCAGATCAAGCGGGTGCTTTGCAGGTGCGAGCTATCGTGTGCACTATGGACAACAGAGCCATATGCCATCCGTTGACCCCCAACCTAGGGCATCTTCCGAAGGTGTAAGGAAGAGGTCAACAGAGTCCCCCGTATGGGACAACAAGGGGTACAGTCGACATCTTCCCAGGAGAGCCCTGTCCACAACGCCCCCGAAGCGAATCGCTACTTCTTTGTAGAACCCGATAAGCTTGATAACCAACTGGGCTCTGACTACAAGCCAAAACACGGGCAAAACGCAGGCACGAAATGATGAGTCGGTATGAAAAAAATTTGCCTGTGGAACAAGCATAACAGATGAGAACCTCACACAAACGTCAAGTTCCAAAGGTATCCTGCGGAACGTCGACCAGCAATGTTCTGTACCGTAAACCACAACAAACACCCTCATCATCGATGAAAAACGCCCACACTACGCAAGATTTCTCGACAAATCGCAATCGTAGATATTTTACCCGCCAAGAAATACCTGTCAAGTAAGTAGCTGCCAATGATAGAAAATTTACCTCTGCACAGCAGGCATGCGAAGACTAAGCAGCAACTTCCGATCGACGCAGTATCGATCAACCACAAGAGAGTAAGTGCAAGGTCTTCAGTGTAACAAGAGTGCGGTATCACGCCAAATCTTTCCTTAATACAGCCTAGGTAAGCATTACTCCCGTCAGGATTTACCATAGTATGGTGAACCACGCCAAGCCTTTTTCAGAGATTCGGCAAGGCGGCAATCATCATCCGCGGTGTCCCTCAAAGAAACAGTTCAAACCTGAAACACATCAGCAGCAAGTGGTCCGAAAGATTTCATACATCCAGAAACGGCAAACTGTACTGTATTTTTCCAAGTCGCAAAACGAAGCGTCATTCTCCAAGAATAAATCACTCAGAACATGCGAAAAACTCCACAAGCACCAGCTCGATCCACGAGTGGTCTCACGCAAGCCCCGCACACCGTGGTGCACGCGAACCCGACAACGTGAACACCCCCATAAATCATCATGCGCCAAAAACCGACGCACCTGGATACGATCAAGGAAACGCAATAAACGCTTGCAGACAAAGGCAAGAGAATAATCATGCTCGATCATGAACACGCGATGAATACTCACAGAATAAGGTGAAGGCATGACCCAAAGCATCAAGCCCTTCGCGCACAATACGTCGCGATTTTGTTTAGAGAAAACGACACAACAGGTTATACCCTGGTCGAAAAGTGACTCAGGTGTCGTGAAGTGCACTCACATGATTGATCAGCGCTCACTTTCACCTCGCTGCGTCGAAAAGCGTCGGGTACTTTCTCAAGAACTATACAGTCGACCCCGCTTTAAGGACACACCACGTTTTCCCAAAATAAAAGTGTCTTTAACGCGGGTAAGTGTCTTTAGAATTCCGGGGCCACTAACGCACCATCCCCGGGGCCAATGAAGGCGAAACATATGTCAAAAGGTGCGCATTCGCAGCAGAAAGGTGACCACAAGAGGTGTTGTTTGAAACTTACGACACAAGGTGATTTGAAGGTCGCAACCACTGCTGCTATTGTGCTGCAATACCAACTTCCATACCATCGTTTCAATTCCCCCGTACTGTACCACCAAAAAGCTGAAAGCGATCGTATTCTACGACCTACGCATCGTACATGTACACGGCGGTAGTGCGCTGGTGTTCATATGGGCTTAATTGTTTGCTTTATTTAATTATTTAGGTATTGTCCTCCCCGTGAATATCTTGCCCAAGATCTCGCTACCGCACCTGAGAAATATCGAAGGTTGTAAAACGACACTAGGAAAATGTAGGTTACGCAGAAACACAGAGACCAAAAATGTCGGGAAAGCGCAGCGACAAAGAGGACACCGCGCCTCCCAAAAGGTCAAAACGAGGCACAACACAACACAAACGCCAAATTCAACCTCACGAGACCAGTGACACCAGTGCGGATTTGAACTGGCATGTCGGTTCGCCGCATGGCTTAAAACCGGCAGCAGACGAACCGCTAGCAGATGGAATGAATCTTTCCATACACCCACACGCAGTGTGCGGCTGCAGCAGACCGGTGTTGATGATCCAGGATCTACAGGTGCTGCAGCAGATTTTCTGGGGGGGGGTGTACTCATAGTCGTGCATGCCGTAGTCGTTAGACCATTGACCTCGCATCCCTACAAAGCCGGGACNGGGGATGATCGCACCACGTTGTGTTAAAATGGTCAAGCACTCTCGAGGCAGTTACACAGTGCTTACAACTGTCTCTGGAAGTGAAAGCACCAGAAAGTAAATTAATTCATACGCAGCTGTCATCCGTACGCAAGGAAGTAAGCACAAGATGCCGAACACCCTTGGCAGGATGCAGCGCACCCTTCATGCGACTCGCCGAATATCTCACGCAGATTTTCTGGGGGGGGTCGAATGGTGGGAAATCCTACCACCCCTTTCTTTTTTACATCTGCGGGGCACTATATTTCTGAGATTTTTTGTGTCCTTAAAGTGGAGAGTGTCTTTAAAAATGGTGTCTTCAAAGCGGGGACGACTGTACCCTGATTTCGGATACATACCCTGCCCAAGGGGAAATGGAACCCTTCTATCAACCAGTTCCTCCGCAGGGATCCTTCTTAATCTTTTCCCCCTCCTACCATGGGATACCAAACGGCAAGTTTCCCGCCACATCAAAAACCGTGGTAACGAGCTTGGAATCAGTTTCCGCCCCTGTGAAACAACACCAACCATCAGCAGGACACGGGTAACATTATGCGCCGCCACTCCCTCCTCCTTGCGACCTGTATGCGTGCATGTGTCCTGTGTTGTGTGTTTTCTTTAATGTCTAACATGTGATGTATGTCTTGCTTGAACTTCTGTTGCATCGACGACGCTTACCAGCAAACCCTTGCAAGCCGTCAGGCTTCAGCGGGGTGAACAACAAACGCGAGCACTCTTTCCTCTACCGCAGGGAGGTGCAGGAGTTGGACGACTTGTGTGTACGAGTCTTTCCTCCCCTTACTCCATGCTTATGAACGACATTTTGAATCGCCGCGCTCGAGTTGAGATTAGTGGGTCAATTCGTGAGTATTTTCGTCGTAATGGAATATGGATGTTGATTCACACAGAACGACATCTCTTCTAGTAACATTGAGGATGGGCCAACAAGGGGGTAACATCAGCATCTCCAAGTACCGTGTCCAAGCCCCGAGCAAGGCCCTCTTCACATCGCTACTTCGTAGTAGAACCCTGTAGACACGCCCGGTGCTTACTCCGACTCGCTTGCACCTCGTCGAGAACTTCATTGTGCAATGGACGTTGGACTTCGACGACAGGCTGCATCTTCAGGCGCAAAGCCCTCTCGTCCTTGACGTCCACCTTCTATTTGGCGCCTGTGGACGGCATCAAAGTTTAGAACGCTTTTTTGACCTTGACTGACTCTGTTCGGTCAGCCTGAGTACTTGTAATCGATCAATGTGGAAACGCCTGAAATCAGGCAGTCTAGCGCCGGAATCCTCCCCCCGTAGCCTTGGGAGGCTGGCAGATTCATCTCCTTAGTGGTGGTAAACAGAGTGTATTATAATAATTCACACGAGTCTCCTAGACATAATATACTCGTCGTTGCTCATCCCTTCTAACTCCCTTTTTGGGCGCTCACAGTTCCAACGATTGTCTGACAGTTTTGGGGCGGGACAATAAAAATAAACACGTGCCCCACAATTTCGACCGTCAAGCAAATATCCGTTGGAAAGCTCTTGCCGGCGGCGTTCGAAAAGATGGGTCGCAACGCTCTGGATCAAAAGTTATGGGCCTATTACCATCGCCACCGAAGGTACTTCATCCCACCAAATCCTCCATATCTCAACAACCACGGGGTTGCGACCAAACAGAATTGCAGATAATTGAAGCTCTCTTTCTGTTCTATTTTATGGCGTTGGTTTCATTTCCGAACCTTTTGGGGCAGACCCCGAAGAAAAACCTAAACCGATATTTTCAAAAAAATGTCCACAACAGCCCCAACGGCTGAAAAACAAAAAGTTGGCGGTGGACGCCCTGCACGCCCCATGACCTTCACGCTTCGCCTCGAGGCGCTGACGGCCATCAGGGACGCCCTGACTAGGCGTGGTGGTACGCTGACCCTTGTAACTCAAGTGAAGAGCGCGAAAAAGTATCGTCTCCAGCTGACAGCAGACCTGTCGGATGGGTCCAGCAGCATGTGGCGCAGCGACTACATCAAGTACCCAAAGGGACAAACCAAGGCACGTGACTGGTCGGCCGAGGCAAAGTGGGCTGCTGCCTGGCGGCCATCTTCTTCTAGCGGCAGCGCCGTTCTCTCCACAGAAGATGCGAGGCGTGGCAGCAACGACACACCCCCGCCGCCGCGGGGAAAAAGGCCGCGAGACTGTCAGCCTGCGGCTGAGATCCTCACACCACCTCCAAAGCGCCCAGGATACGAAGGGGCTGGCCGACCGAAGGGAACCTTCGGCCGGAAGAGGTTGCGCGCAATGTTGGATAGATACAGAGAGCGAATCGAGCTTGGCCAGGTGACCTGCGGCCGCTTGGAAGTGCGGGACCTCTCCAGCGCGATGTTGGATGCGGCGCAAGAGGTGGAGAAACATGAGCAGGACTGGCGACCGGCGTTTCTCAAGCGCCAGAGCAACAGGGGTGTGTGT
>CACKRE030005255.1:47325-69977 GCA_902602495.3 Ectocarpus sp. CCAP 1310/34
GTGTGAAACCACCCGAAATATCTCCGAAACCCGAGTTTTTTTTTGAAATCGGAAAAAAATCGTCGGTGGGAAATCACGAGAGGAATCGATTGCAGCACTGTATTTTTGAATCGTACGGTTGGATTATCCCCAACAAGCTAAGCAAAGAAATTAAGCAAGATTTCTTGAATATCTGAACATATCGAGCGAAGGAAGAAAAAAAAAATCTCCGTACGAAGATGCGCCTTGAAACGTCGATTTACGCGGTATTTTCAGATTTCGGAAAAAGTACCCCCACCCCGAGAAAAGTGCACCTTTGTGCAGGGGAAATATTGTGAATATTTGCCCGAGCGGACCATAGGATATGGTAGTTGGAGATGTTCATGGTACCCCCTTGTTGACCCATCAGGGGGGGCTCTGTTGACGTCTGATGACAATGAAACACTCGGTTTACCATCACCAAGGAGGTGAACCGACCAGCCCCCCGAGGCCACCGGGGGAAGACACTGGTCCGTGGCACTGCCTGACTTCAGGCGTGTCCACAGTTATCGATAGCTCAGGCTGACCGACCAGGGTCAGTCAGGGTCAAACATTTTCGTGACGACAGCAGTACAAGCAATTCCTCCGCGTTTTTCCCGCCGCACTCAGTGTGAGGGTAAGCTGGGGGGGCTGTTGTACTGATCTCTCGCGGAGCTGCTGTCTTTATCTGCCCGGGCATCGTACGACGCGATGGCCCAGAGACGCTCCAATGCCGGCAAGGGGGCGCTTGGCGGACAGCAAGGTTCTGCTGGAAAGGTCGATGAGATTCAGGCTGGGTTTACCGATTTGGTCTTGGGCAATGGGCCCAAACCGCCTGAGTATGGACGCACTTTTTCCAGAGCTTTGTCCTTGCGTTTCTATACGCAGTACAACGAGTACGAGCGGAGCATGGGTCTCTGCAACAGCGGGCAGTCCACCAAACGCCCGCTGCTCACTGTGTCCCAACTGTTGCGCCAGTCTGTCCGCAAACGCCTGTCGTGCACCAACTTTGATGGCACGGAACTCGAAGAAACTGACCTGCGCGAGGCTCTGGCCATACATGCTGAATGCTGGACGGACAATACCATTGAGCCTTCGATTGCGGGCGCTGCGGTGACTCGTATGGTAACCATGGGGACTGAGGCTACTGCTGTAGATCGGATCGACGCTGTTCAAAGTCGCCTAGAGCACTACTTCGAAAACCCAAGTGCTGGATGTGTTTTCCGCGATTCCGCGGGCGCGTTCAAGAATGGTCCGGCTGCTGTCATCAGCAAAGTAGTTGTGGCTGGGTTGGCTCCGCCCGAGTTTAAGGTCAAGGTGGAAAGCAAGCTCGACATGCAAGGTAGCTGGAAGGATAACCCTGAGCTAGTCTTTGAGATCGCTCGGGATGTTGCGGTCGAGTGGCGCACGGTTAAGCTGACAGACAGGCAGCGTGGGCAATCGCGTGTTGGCGGCGTACAGGCCCGTAAGGAACCATCTCAACAACCGATATGGGCGAAAGCGGAAGCGCCTGGTGGCGTTGGCGGTGCAGGTGCGTCGTCATCTGCCGAGCTTGTTACGTGTTTCAGATGCAAGAAGCCAGGCCACGCCCCGCACAACTGTCCGTTGAAGCGGTTTCCCGCCAAAGCCTCTGCCCAGCACGCTGGGCATGGGGGTTATTTTGGCGGCACCGGAATGCCCGTGGATACCAGCAGGAGCAACTGCAGCCGCAGCAGCCGCCGCAGCAGCATTAACGAACTACAACGCGCCCAGGGGCACGCGCAGCATCATCAGCGCCCTCACGGTCAACAGCCGGCGCAGAAGTCTTCTTCAGGAGGGGGCCGTGGCTCCGGGGGGGCATCGTCCACCAACTATGCCATGTAGCTCGACGGGCTGTTTTTACCGGTGAACCCCAGGCCGGAGAAGCTCCGACGGCTTTCCTCCCGCCGGACCCGTCGCCGTCAGCTGCCATTGCCCCCGCATCCTTTTTAGCGGTGACTGAGGGGGTGGGGGTACCACCCGGTCCCGAGGGACCGTTTGTGCCGATGTTTCGTGGAGTCTAGCCCGGAGGGATGTCCGGGTTTGATTCAGAAGGTATCACGGTTGACTCACATGAAAAATGGTGCCAAGTAAGCCCCTCGGTGCCTGGTGCTGCCGATATGACTGCGATAGAAGCTGTTGCGATTCTTGACTCTGGCTCGGGGCTCACCACCATGTCAGCAGGTATCGCGAGTAGGCTGCAAGCTGCTATCCGGATGTGCAGGTCGTAGAAGGCATGCAAGACCCGGGGAAGCTGAAAGTCGCGGACGGTCGTGTGCTCGAGGTCACACAGAAAAGCTGCTCCGTGCGTATTGCTATGCACACCAGCTGGGGGTTGGTGTCGGTGGACCCGTTTTTGTTTGCGGTCATGCCTGGCAACGATGAGGTGCTTATTCTTCGCAACCCGACGCTGAAGGCGTTGGGTATCGATGTGTACGAGAGCTTGCGGGCCTGCGCGCGTTCGCGCTCTAGCGTCATGGGTTTTGAGACCAGGGCGTACAAGGAATGCCGCCGAGTTACGCTTGCCGTTGATGCCCTGCAGCAGCGCGAAGGTTCGGAGCAAGTCGAGCCGGATCCAACGGTCGAGCGTTTGGCTGCGCGAGGCCCCGATATAGACATGAGCCCTGTGGAGGAGGCATCGGCGCGGTCTGCATCGTTGGACAGCGCTGTCTCTTCCGCCGTTGTAGCTGGATTGGAGGAGCCGCACGTGAGCCGTCTACGGAGCATCATCCGTGAGCGCTGGAATGCGTTCCGCCGTGGTTTGCGACAGGGCAACCCTCCCGCGAACGTCGAGCCTCTGAGGGTCACCCTCGAGCCAGGAGCGCGGCCGGTTATAGCTCGACCGTTGACCGCGTGGCTGGCGGGGTGCATGGCGTCGCTCGTCGCGCTAGGCTTGGTGTTCCTCAACAGGCAGGTCGTGTGGGCCAGCGCCGCGATGGCGACTCCGAAGAAAGGCGGATACCGGGTGGTGAGTGACTTTCGTGCGGCAAACAAGCAAGTAGAGAAGGTGCCTAGTGTCATGCCGAACCCTGAAGCAAGTATGGCTCAGCTCAGTGCGGCCAAGTTTCACGGGAGCTTGCATCTATCACAAGGGTACTGGCACTGTCTGTTGTTTCCTTAGGCGCAGGAAAATTTCACAATTTCTACGCCGGGTGGCCTCTACACGCCCAAGCGGGTGCCACAAGGTATTTTGAACGCTACGTCGTTTTCCAGGCCACCCTGTCGCGCATCCTAGAGGGGCTGAACTGCTTCGTCTGGGTAGACGATGTCGTGTATTGGGGCGTGGATGAAGACGACTTGCTTGACACCCTCGGCCTGATTCTTAAATGCCTGGAGGGAGCTGGCCTTTACGTGGCCGCCCACAAGTGCACGTTTTTTGAGACCAGCATCACATGGTCCTGGAAGGTGTAACCCCAGGGCAAGGTCAAGCATGATCCCGAGCGGCTAAGCGGTCTGGCTACCATGCGCTGTTCTCAGACGGCTGGTGAGCTGATGCAGCTCCTGCAGGCGGTCAACTGGTTGCGCACATCTCTACCGCGAATGGCGGAGGTTGTGTGGCCGCTTCGCGTTGTTTATGGAGCAGCACTTGGTCGGTGCCAAGAGCCGGACGAAGCGCGTGGCCGAGAATCGCGCGATCGCTGCGGATGCGTGGACGCCCGCGCTGATCGCAGCGTGGGATGCTGCGCAAGACCTCGTTGCCCGTGCTGTTGCCTTGTCTAACCCCCGCCCAGGTTGCGCCGTGTTGATGTTGCCCGATGCGTTCGACGAGCATGAAGGGAGTTTTCTCACCCAAGTGCCCCAAGAGCGGCTGGATTGTAAACGTCCCGGTGGAGGATATGGCTCATGAGCCGATGTAATTTTTAAGCGGCACATTCAAGGGCGCACAGCAGCGGTGGGCCACGGTGTCTCTCTGCCGTCGGTGAGTGTTTGTGCTGCCGCGGTTTACGCCCCCAGCGAATCTGATGCCGCCATTCCGTCGAAGCAAGTCGTACGTGATGCCCAACAAGCGGTGGGGAGTACGCTCGGCGCGCTTGCCGGGTCTGCCACGTCGTTTTCGACGGCAGTGGGGACGGCGGCCCTGGATGGTGAGGAATTGTTTCGCGTAAACACAAATGGACGTGACGTGCTTTGGATTCCAGATCAAGCGGGTGCATTGCAGGTGCCACTTATGGTCCGTGCCCATATGAAAGAAGCTGGGCATCGTGACGCCGTCGCCACCTTGCAGCGGCTGTCCGAGTACTGTTGCTGGTTTCGGATGGAAGAACACGTTACCGACTTCGTCAAGCAGTGCCTGCATTTGTATGGACTACAAGGCGGGGTAAAAGGTGCCTCGCCGCTTGGGGAGACCGTCCATTTCGTGCGTCCAGAAGAATTTGTTCATTTTGACTACCTCTACGTGGGAGCGAGCAGTCCGCTGGGCGAAGATGGCTTGAACGAGGAGGAGGGGTTCAAAAATATTTTGGTCATGATGGACGACATGTCCAACTGGGTTTGGCTGGAGCCCACGCATTATGTATGCACCGCCCACCTGACTGCGCAGCATTCCCGCACCTGGTGCAAGACCTTTGGTGTCCCGGAGGTCTGGGTGAGTGATACCGCTTCCCATTTCAAAAATCACTTGATGGCTTAAGACTGCACTCGGTGTCGATCGAAAAATTTCCGTCATCAACTCTCCCTCGTCTAACGGTACGTGCGAGCGAATGATGCGCGAGGTGGTTCGTGCGCTTAATCCATGGTTAAAGAGAAGAGGAGGAGTCCTCATGATTGGGTTGCTCTGGTGCCAGCTGTTCAGTGGGCCTTGAACACCGCTTTATACGAATGTGACGGTTCGACGCCGTACCACCTCATGTTTGGTAGAGCGCCGCCGCCCACTGCGTTTTCGACTTTGGCGTCGTCTACCGGCACTGAATGGAAGGTGGACGTCCTGGATGAAAAGGTTTTGCGGCAAAAGGTGCAGCATGTCGTTGAGGCTCGGTGTCACTTGCACAAGGAAGTTCTGGACGAGGTGCAGGCGAGTCGGAGTCGGCACCGAGGGTCTGCCCGTGTTGGGCGCCTGCCGGACTTGGCGGTGGGGGACCACGTGTTGGTAGCGCGCGTTCGCCGGCGTGGGCCAACGCCGAAGCTTGTCATTGCTTGGACGGGGCCGTGGAGGATTGTCGCTGCCAAGAGACCGCATGTGTACGGAGTCCAGAACATTGTGTCGGGTGAAGTTCGAGATATTCACGTCGCGCTTGCGGTTCTACGCCGATGCCGCTCTCGAACTCACGGCCGAGATGATGTTTTTCAGCATGCATGCTTTCACGCAGGGGAAGTTCGAGACGGCGGCGATCGTGGACGTGTCCGAGCCGGAAAATGCACTTTGGATTGATGTAGAGTGGAATGGGTTGGTTTCGACAAGAGAACACCTGGGAAGAGCTGCCAGAAAGGGCAGGTGACATTCTCTGCGGATGCATGCCTGCTCCTGGTATGTATCTGAAGAAACATCAGGGTGATCTGAGCATTTTTGCTCCATAGTGATGTGGAGACGCAGATGACGAATAGAGGAGCTAGCTCGTAATCTCTGCGAGTGTGGATAGATCCAAGCTCTCACTTCCTGCAAACAGCTACTCAACGACACATGGTGACTGACTGCGTATGGATCCCAGCAGTAGCAACTCGTATTACAATGCACTAGCTTCCCTTGAACGATCCGCGCATTCCAGGAGAGACTAGGGCTCGTGGGGTCAAGGAAGTATAATGCAAGACATCAGCAGTGATGGAAAACAACAGTCTAAAATCAAGCGTTTATCGTCTAATATTATTCTACCATCCGTCATCATCGAACAAGAACTCCACTGCCAATTGGTCGGCGGGTTAGATCTCCCCGCTCTCTCCCATTTCTCTTTTCACAGATGTGTCATCAGGTCATCAACATCGATAACTCCCAAGGTTTCCCAACTGGCCGCTCAAGATGGATGCGACCGTGGATGACGCCACCCGTTGTCCAAGGATCTTCGCTCGTGCGTTTTTGAAACTCCGCCGCAGTTATTCTTACCAATCAGGAAACTGCGTGCCACAAACCCTTTCCTCTCTCACAAGATGTCGCACGGCGTTAGACTTGATTTTAGAGTTAAGGCAGATCATCGAATGTAATCCAACTCAAAATGGGAACTGATTGCTGACATGCGAGAGAGACCGAGAGAGGAACCAAATTTTAGCGGCGAACTACGGACAAATGACGAAGTGTGGTAAGGTCCGGGTCTTATGGAAGGAATGACGCACGTGGGGTCGGGGGGGTTTTCACCGTGCAACGAGCGAACCCTTGTCGATACGTAACTCTGTGACAAAGTTGCATTGTCGTCTCAATTTGTGGTAGCTGTTGACAAACTCAGTTATCGCCCGTGCGAACGTTCACGACATTGTTGGATTGCAATCCCATGCGAAATGAATCTATCGCCTAATGACCCTGCTGCCGACTTTCCATTGGCCCCGGTCCAATCAAAGATGAAAAATTAATCCTCTTCCCTCAGCCGTTCCACACACCTGTTCACTTCAGTCGTTCGACGTACCTGTTGCAACAATAACAAGCCAGCCTATGTGCATGGGTTATCTAGATCTTGCTGTGCTCGAGCAATGAGGCGCTCGTCCTGGACTGCTGCTACGTCTCGCCAGCTGATAATATAGATCGATTGCAACCCTGCATTCCTTCTGTCCTTAGACTCCTTTTGTAAAATATATATAGAGATGGAGCACGGTGCCGCACACAACAAGCACGGCATTCTTGTTGTCAGTGCACAGAGATGAACCGTGTTCTGAGCGCTGACTAGGTATATTCCCATCAATCCAGTGAATCGCTGCCGCGAGGTGGCTGTGAGTGCTGTGTGTGCAACGTGATTTTATTTGCCCCCCATCGACAAATAAGTCGTAATTCGCAACATACCCCCGCGGTGGAACCCCTTTTTTCATTCATCAAGCATCGCACTCTGCGACGTAACGAATTCCTTACCGAAAACGTGTACACACCTTATCACAACCACCCGCCGCTCTACAAATTTATCCGAAGCTCAAACTGCTGTAATTTCCGGTGGACACGATCTCGCGCATTGAGGTATCAGTTTGAATGCACTTCTCCGTGCTGTAGCTATCGCTCAATACAATTCGTGCGTCGCTACTGAACTCTACAACTTTCTCACAGCGAGTGCCGAGTCTAACATGATGACGATAGGCTATGCAAAAATGTAGCCATTTCTGACGCTTCAGAATTTTTTCCACTCTCGGGTGCGAGCCTCTTGCCGTACTTCCTTCTCAACGGCATGATGCTCGACGGTACATTCATGCTCATGCCTTTAGCTCCATCGCACGTGTGCTTCACAGTAGAGCTCGCGAAATAGAAGTCTATATTACGTACCCAGGAGCGTTTTCCGCGACTAGTAACCGTGACGAATAAACAATGCTGAAACAAAGCCACCACTAACGACACGAATGACACGAACGACACGAATACGAAGTCTTTCGAACAGGTGTTTCAGCAAAGAGAGTGGCGAAATAATACGCTCAGAATATGTATCAGTCGTTCTTGCACAATGTACACCGGATGATGCGGAAGATTGCTGCACAGACAACGTTGTGCCAACACCAGAAGTGTGGTTTTGAAAACATGGTAGAGGTCTTTCCGTGGACATATTGGACTCTTTCCGCCCGCGCCCTTCTTGATTGTGGAGCATCGAGCTCCGAAAGTTGATCTATGGGGGGTGCCATCGCTACACCTCTTACGATACGCAGACCGGGCTCTGCTTGGGGCTTGGATTTAGCACCTGGTAATGTCTATTATACCCCCTTTTGTTGTCCAATCCTGGGGGACTCAGTTGAAATCCCTTCTAACCTCTTCTGGCAAGAAGCTTGGGGGCACGGCCTCTCCTCTTTACCCTGGGGAGGCTGTGCCTTGCGGATCAGCTGAGGGCATATGGCTCTCCGGTCTAGATAGCAGCCTTAGCCTTTTCTTGCACTGCGCATCGGAAGTTATTTCACATCTTCTCGAAAATGAAAAGGCTCTCAGTCCCCAAGTCTAACCACTCTTTGCAGATGCACGGCAGGCCTTTGTCACCTGGTTCCCGGGAGCTCTCTACTGTCAGGGGTGTCAAAGCGGAAAATTTCCTATAGGAAAAAGATTGATAAAGCGTCGTCGGATCTTGCTAGTGGAAAACTGGCCAACAAATGAAATTGCACGGAACGATCGGAATATCCCGAAAAGACCCTCTGACGCACACGCGCGAGGGCGCCGCTCGTGTGTGTGCTCTGATTATTTAACGGGTTCCCTCTTCCGCCTGGCGCTGTCCCGCCACCGCCGACTCCTTCCCTCGCCCATGGCTTATTTCTCCTGCTCGGCCTGCTGTTTCTCCTGCTCGGCCTGCTGTCTCCGTGCCCGCTCCGACTTGAGCTCCTCGTCTTTCTCGCGCGCAAACTCCAGGGCCATGCTGCAACCAGCTTTGCTCTCTTCCAACTTTTCTTACTTTCGGCCAGCTCCTCCTTCGTTCTTTTCAGCGCTTTCTGCGCGGCGGTGATGCTGCCCCGCTCGATAGCGCGCCGCGTGTTGTCTGCTGCTGACGCCTCAGCCACAGACATCCCCGTCCTCTCTTCAAACTTAGTTTTGTTTTGATTCAGCTTTCGCGCAGCGCGCCTCCTGCTGCCGAACGGCGCGGATCTCGATTTTCTGCTGGTGTGGGCGCTGCAGCCCCACTGAAGGGGCCGTTTTCAGACATGCAGATCTCGTGGTTGGCTGATGCCATTCGGATTCGGTTTGTTGCGTGGTAATGCTGTTTGTTGCAAAAGTCGCCTTGGGCGTGGAGCAAAGAGCCCAAAAAAGCATTACTTTTTGAGTTGTTAGTCCGCCCTTTAACTTTGAGAGAAAAACTAGATTACAGTCACCTCTATTGGACATGTGTCCAGGTGTGTGTAACGCATGAAGAGCCATGCTGCTGTCTGGACGCAGAGCTTCCTGCACAAACAAAAAGACTTGATGTAAAGTTTATTCAGTGTTAACAGCGGGATTTCCAAGAACCAAAAAAAGAACCAAATCCGCGTGCCCCCCTCAAATTTTGACGAATGGACCGAACGTTTTTTTGGCCCCAAATTCCGCCGCTTTGACACCCCTAACTGTAGATCCGTGGTCCTCCACCGAATGGGATTCAAAACCCGGACGAGGCTCTGCCTGTTTAAAACACTTTGTCCTATTTCTGCGAACCTCTGCGTGTTTGCGTCTTTTGGGCGCGTCGCCTCTCTGTGAGTATCCGGGATCAAACACAAGACAGTAGACACCAAAGCTGAAAGTTGCTGATGGCGCAGAAAAGCACATACTTGAGACTGCGATTCCTGATTCGTTGTTCGGGCCGCGGGGGGGCGACTAAATTTGTTGCTGCTGCGTAAGCAGCTTTCGTGTGGCACCGAGGATGACACATAAAAGGAACAAGTCATTTCGTCGAAAGATCTAAGCATAGATGCGGTTTTCAAACAAACTGCCAGAAGATTTTGTACTAAACCTGCAGGAAGGGCGGACAGTGGCAACAGCAACATTTCTTCCCTCGATCTCCCTCGAAAATCTGTTGAAGCTACTTGAGAACGTCCACCGATGAAATTAAACTTGATTTTACTTTGATGAAAAATCGGAGCTGGCCAGTTAAAAAATATATATGCGGGACGGGGCCGGACGCCATCTCCAAGGCACAGTTTTTGTCGGGAATATTTCCTCTCTCTAGGGATTGGGGCCTGTAAAGGAAAAACAGATCCGAGCAACCTTTTTAGGGCCCCTCGAGAGATACATTGTCCCAGTGGAAAAGAGCGGTGCGTTCAAGTTTTTCGTGTGTCACAGATCCCGTCTCCGGCTTGTCAGCGCCCAACAAGACACACAGAGCGGCCTGTTTTGGGGTCGCCTGCGAGTTTTTTTTTTTTTCTCCCATCATTGGACTCTGTCGTCTACCCCTCTGGCCCATATCCTCCACTTCTACTAGCTAGACGACCCAACCGGGGTCTCATAGGAGGGGGGGGCTGGACCCCCTTCTGCGGTTCCTGCCTGAGGTATTTTTATCGCGAGAAGGAAACAGCAATCCCTTCCCTCGCGACTCATGAAGTTGATTATGGTTTACTAAGGCTGACTCTTATGGCTCCCGAAAATTGGCCACGGAACGGATTTTTTTTTCCCCAATTTTCGTGGCATGTCCATCTTATGGGCACGGATGCGGCGGGTTTAGGGTGAAAAAAATCGTTTGGAACATCTGGGCCGAGGGCCCAACGATAGTTGGGGAAATATTTCGAATGGGAATCGGGTCCGGATGTTGCCGGCGGATTGTTCGTTTTGATCGAACACACCGAAATCGCGGGATCACACCGCATCCATCCGGACCGCCTACGCGGGATTCTAAGATAATCTAGAAAAAGAACAGGGAGGGGGCACGCAGACCCTCTCCCTAACCCTAACCCTAACCCCAAAGCACGGATTGAATACTTCATCCCATATGTTTGCTTAATCGATTTTGCTGCGTAGACTAACGATCCATCCCGAGCGGCACCCGAGCGTGGCGTGTGTGTGCACGAGCTTTCCAGCACCCAGCACAGACTGGACCGGGTGCGCGATGGAGCATGCGAGTGCGGCCGACGACAGCGGCAGCGACGACGAACGACATGCCCACCTACTTNCGGGTGCGCGATGGAGCACGCGAGTGCGGGCGACGACAGCGGCAGCGACGACAAACGACATGCCCACCTACTTGTTCTTCTTGCAGCAGCGAAGCGGAGGCGTCGCGAGCGGCAATGCGCTGTGCTTACCGTGGCGACCTGGCGAGTTGTCCTGCGGTCCTTCCCAGATGGCGACGAGTTGGAGGACGGAGGCCTTGGCGGTGGCTCCCCCGTGAAGCGTACCCGCCGAGTTCTTCCACGGCCAGACTACCGCGCCTCGTTTTGGTGGCGCATGCTGGGCGAGACGGGCCTCAAGGAACCAGCGCCAAGAGAGGCCAGCTTTTTCGGAAGCGCTTCCGCATCCCCTACTAGTCAGTCCTTCACCGAGCTCATGGAGCTGGTCAAGAAGAAGTGGTTCCCCATGCCCAAGAAAGATGTGGCCGGGCGCATGCGCACCCCAGTCGAGCTGAAGGTGATTGTTGAGACGTGCCGATTCCAAAACTGGCATGAATGCATCCATCTAGACTATTAGACTCTATGCATATTGTGTACACACCGAGACCAAGGACAATGTATGGTCTACACACGCACGCACGTAGTATGTGAAATACAGAGTGGCGCGACAGCGTGTCGTAGGAGAGCAAAGGCAACATAAGTATGGTCTACACTTAGTCTACATCCATGAACGAAATGTGCAGCAGTACAAAGTCGTACCGTAGACCGCAAAGCTTGTGCCAAAATGAGAAAAACGTGGGGTACACCTTAGAAGCTGCTGCAGGTGGATTTTATTCTCGCCAAACCCCCCTCATGCCATTTTCTACGTCTATCGCCAGGGCTGCTGCTGCAGGAAGATACTACTGTGTTGCCCATACCCCTTCCGGTATACCATGTTCTTCAAGTAGTCGAAAATGCAGCACCGCGAATAACCTGACAATCGACGATCATTTCCCGCCGACCGTAGACCGCGCACGACGTCTATGTGCACAGGTCTTGTCATCCCTGCACATCTTGGGTAGGGGAAACTTCTTCGAGGACATGAGCCCGGCTTCACACATGAGTGAGGGCGTTATACAGGCTAGCTTTCACAAGTTCACGAAGCTGTTCGCCCAGGAGTTTTATCACGACCACGTGTGTACGCCCACTGGCGAGGACCAGGACGAGGTGACCTACACCTCATGAAATGTCTGCCGCACTTTTTTTATTCGTGCAACCACACTTGCTTTCCGCTGTATTGAAGACCATTCCGCCCGTATTTCCTTGCGTAACCGGTCGCCCCGGTGGTCTAGTGGTATCCTCGTAAACCGCTAGTCGCAGCGGTCGTGCTAGACGCAGAGGTCTTGACTTCGAATCCCCATGGGGTGAATTTTTTTAAGTGTGCGGGTGAAAGGGAAATATATCTGAAAAGCCCTCGTGAGTGCCAACTTCGACGATAGCACAGTTGAGGAAAGGGACGGCTGGTCCTTCTTGCGATAGAAATAAAATTCAGCACGCAACGCAGGAGGAAGGTGGGGCATTGTGACAAAATACATGGAAGAAGCCCAGGGGATTACCCCCTCCGGTGTGACCCTGGATGGTTGTAGTTGTACGAAAGAATACACTGAAAAGCGTAGTACTCTAGTTACACGCGCTGAAAAGTGCAGTACACATCTTACCACGAAGAATAGGACGAAAACAGAAACAAAAATAAACATGTTTTCTGTGTATTCTCTTGACAGGCGCCGGTCAACATTGATTTGTACATGCTGTTTACACTAAAAAAACTTGCGTATGTATGCGTCCCGCGTGTTCGGTTAGAGCGTGTTTAATTGAAAGGCACAGTGTGCGTGATTGAAAAACACAGACCCCTAGCAAGCAATAAGAATGGTCTCGAACGATGCGCTCGCACGGCCGAGCACGTTTATCGCAATGCGTAATGTTCTCATGTTGGGTTAGCTGCGCGCAAGCTTTGCTTACAACGACGAAGTTGTGATTGCTTTGTTTGGTGCCCCACAAAACACACGACGTCTTCCCGGATCGATATAAACATTATCAGGTGATGGAGGCGTATGATAATCTCCTGGAGTTCACGGGAGCGATAGGGTCAACCGACGTCACCCATATCCGGTGGGCGTGCTGCCCGTATTCTTGGGCAAGGCAGTACACGGGGAAGGACGGGTTCCCGAGTATCGCGTACGAGGCGATCGTAGATTACACCGGACATGTCCTTGTCGTTACAAAGGGCTTCGCCGGTGCCATGAGCGACAAGCCCATCATGTACGACACGGCAGTGGCGAAGATCCGCCGTGACCCTGCCTACACGGAGAAGGTGAACACGCTCTTCGACAAGAACGGCCAACCTTTCGAGCGCAAAGGAAACTACAGCATTGTGGACAACGCGTACAATAAGGTGAGGGCGGTTTGTAAGTTCTGTGATTGTCCGGCTCGTGCCGTTTCCAGTGTGGTGTGGGCATGTTCCACAATTGCGATTGTTATGAATCGTCTGCTGAATCTTTGGAGCAAGTTTGGCACCCCCAATGTGTGTGTTGACGTACAACACGTGACTTCTTCAAGATAGCACGTCAATGCCTCAGAGTAGCCTCCGTGTGCCCCCCCCTCCCTCGTTTGGGTGGGGCCTTCTCTTTTTTTTCAAGGGTTTACTCGGTAAAATACCGCCAGTAGGCGGTATTGGCCCCTCTCATCGCGAAGAAAAGTCGAAAAAAAAAAGGTTGGGTGCAACAACTTTTTTGCTGCAAGAGGCATCAGTTTCAGCGTCGACCATCTTTCGGGGGGNTAGCCTCCGTGTGCCCCCCCCTCCCTCGTTTGGGTGGGGCCTTCTCTTTTTTTTCAAGGGTTTACTCGGTAAAATACCGCCAGTAGGCGGTATTGGCCCCTCTCATCGCGAAGAAAAGTCGAAAAAAAAAAGGTTGGGTGCAACAACTTTTTTGCTGCAAGAGGCATCAGTTTCAGCGTCGACCATCTTTCGGGGGGTGCCTCAATCGCAACAGGTCTGTAGCGGAGTAGCCCGAGCTTCGTTTGAGAAATTTTCGACGTGATTTATGCGGGGAAGATGTCGCCGCGAAACGTCACATCAAAAAACAAAAGGTGAAAGGAAGCTCAGGCTACTCCGCCACCAACCTGTTGCTACTGAGGCACCCCCGAGAACCGACGCCCTACACACACGCCACCACAGGGAGATCAAACACGACCACCAAGTTTGGTGTTGAAATATCCGCGGCGCTGTCCCCCTGGTGTTATTTTCGTTTCTGCTCGGGTAAACAGCGTGGCAGACCCCACCTCTGGAGTGGGACGATTAAAGTTACGGTATCATCACGGTTTGGTCAACCACTGTTTTCCGGACATAGCAGTAACACCCGTCCGACGTAGGTCGCCCCGAATCGTCCTTGCGAATGGCTACTGTAGCTTGTATTCTGATCTTGTCTGTTGTCGAAGGGGACAAGGGTTTTGGTAAGAGCACCCCCAACCGTTCCGTCGAGAACCGTGCGTGTGCCTCCAATGGTCTAGAAAGTGCCGGTGCTGGTATATGTCTGTGATGGCTATCGGCGATCGGTCTTGTGGGAGCAATGCTCCGGCCTCTCGAGGACACGTGGTTAATACAACGGCTGAGGCATACAGAGCACAAACACCCCGTCCCCGCCCGGANCTTGTCTGTTGTCGAAGGGGACAAGGGTTTTGGTAAGAGCACCCCCAACCGTTCCGTCGAGAACCGTGCGTGTGCCTCCAATGGTCTAGAAAGTGCCGGTGCTGGTATATGTCTGTGATGGCTATCGGCGATCGGTCTTGTGGGAGCAATGCTCCGGCCTCTCGAGGACACGTGGTTAATACAACGGCTGAGGCATACAGAGCACAAACACCCCGTCCCCGCCCGGAGAGACCGCATCTTTCCCTTGCCGCTACGCCACGTTGCGAGTCAGGGTTCTATTTTGCACGTGCCCCCGTTATTGTGGGCGTTCTTGTGTTGTTCATATTCTACCGCGCTGCAGCTAACCATGCCCGTCACGCCCGCATCCCTCGCACGCCTTTCGCCATGCCTTGTTTTCTCTTTTAAACTAGTGGGGGGTTCTCATTCCCCCTACGAAATACCCTCAGGCTGACATGGAGAGCAAGTGGAGCAAAGGCTGGAGAGCGTCCGAAAAGACTTCGAGTGCTTCTTCGGCATCTTGAAGGGCCGCTTCAGGATTCTGAAGTTGTGAATCCTTTTCCAGGATAAGAACGTCATCGACAACTTGTTCTTCACGTGCTGCACCTTACACAACATGCTGCACGCGTTCGACGGGCTGGACGAGCTCGAGACTGTCGAAGAGTGGGGAGGGAGGGCGGGTCTCCACGATGCTTGGGACAACAACCCTTTGTTGGACGAGAGTACTGTGGGGTCCACCAGCCACACCCCGGCGGACGATGACGGCACCACCACGACCCCGGAAGCAGCCCATGGGGAGTTGAAGAACGCGCTTCTGACGCACTTTGGATTCCGTCGATCGAAGAACGACATTCGGTGGCTCAGACACGCCACGACTGGCTAAAGTGCACGTGGCGCTTTTTTTGGTTTGGTGTGCGCGAATCTCTTTTCTTTGACGCGCGTGTTTTCGTTCAGCCTGAGAACTGTATGCCAAACCGGCTTGGTTATTTCACGCTCGGAGTGGGTTTGCTGGAGGAGCCGTACTGCATGTCCTTAGAATCGTGGCTTTCTTCCTCTGCGTTTTAGAGTGCATCCTTAGGGATTCGACTGATTCACTTCATGGGAGGCACCGTTACATAATATGCCATTATGAAATCTAAGTACTGGTCGGTGTTCGCCACACTTCTTGCAATGGGGGTTGGGGCTACAAGCAATCCACTACGATCAGTTTATTTTTGTCTCTACACCCCTGGTTGTGGTTTGTTGTCACGATTATCATATTTTTCTGATGTTCTCTTTGATTGACGCTTGTGTTTACCCTAGTTGATTAGTTGGCCTATAACCACAAATTGGAAATGTTTCTATGGAAGGTTTTGCATCAGTTTACCGGACTGGGTAGGTTGTGCAGGCAGGGTGCAGGTGCTGGTTACAACGTCTTATTTGCAGTGTGTTCTCGGTACGAGGTTGTGTTTTGTCGCCGTCCACCATTTATGTATGTGGTTCGCCGTGATCTAGGTGCAGTACGCCGCTCTCCCTGTTTGTTATTTTACGTTCTATAACCTTTGTAACCGGATCTTTGTACACCATCTGAGTCGCCTGTTGGTCGATAGCTGAGCGAAGTTGGTGACTAGAACCACCGCAAGTGGCATGGCAGTGTCAACCCCAGCGGTGAATGTAGGAGGAATAGATCAAAATCGTGCACTTTCAATGTTGTCTGAATGAGTGAAGGGGTTTGGCACCGCCTACCGAACGAGAATGTTCCTACTTATTCCCTTCCTCGTCCTGATGTGTCTGACTGGGACCTTCAATTATATTATTCATGTGTTTAGGTCTATGCCAAGACCTGGGCCGTTTTGGCTTTCTCGTCTGACTATCGAGTGCATTGTGTGTGCCCAAAATCTGGGTAGCTGGTCTGTGACCACGGAAGACATCCGCGTGTTTTGGACCGGATGATGTAAGGTGCCAAGCAGAGATAGGAACGGATGGTGAATATCAAGGCGACACTTGGAACGGTATCCACGCTCGCTCCTCTCTTTATTTTTTTATGGCGGTACACGACTTTCCTCCCGCAGGACGGCATGTCCAATTGTCGCAAATATTGATCCAAGAGCGCCGAGTCGATGGCAGGCAGACCGCGCGATCCAAGAGCGCCGAGTCGATGAATAATTCGATTTTCTGTTCACCCTGACACATGGCACTACCACAGTACTCGCCGGCCGTGCAGCCAGTACCAACTCCCTGGTTAATTATGGTGCCCCCGTCAAAATAAAGCAGAGCCGGGGAAACGCGACATGTTGGAGTTCGTTTTCTGTCGGGGGGGATCGACCCCTGATGTGCGAGTTCGCCCCGGGGCGCAAGACTTTAGGTCCTATCGAGTTGCTGCCCATGATGTCCTTCGTGAGCCAAGCTGGGGTATTGGTGAAGTCGTATTCCTCTACCAACCAGCGAAGGAACGCCGGCACAGCGAAGCTTTTGTAAACTTTGACTGCCCCTGCATTTCGTTCAGGCTCGCTGTAGCATTTGCCGCTCTCCTTTACGCTCATGGCAACGTAAAACCCCGGCAAGAACTGGAACAGACTAGCATGGCCTACGTTCGGTTTGTCGCCCCAGTTGGTGCCCTTCATCCTGTTGATCACCCAGTCGGAGCTGGCATTCTTCTCTAGCATAAGAGAGGCGGTTGACATGGTGGTGCCCGTGCTGCACTTACTTGGCTCTCGCTCTCTACCGTGGGTTGTGTGGTCTGTGGTGGCCGCTCGGCCGCTCTAGGCCTCAATCCAATCTCGAATCCTGACATGTCGTGGGCCCCCTGGCGCTACATGCCACAGCAGGATGCTCGAAAACCAGACGAAATAATCCGTTGGACCATAATATGGCTTCCAACGGATTGTCCGCCCGGAACTTCGCAACGATTTTTTTTTTTTCCATCGGGCCAACCTTCGGGAGCCATAAGAGTCAGTCTAACAACGACCGTTGCAGCCCGTCGCTTTCATCCTAGACCAGGATTTATTTAGTGAGAAGAAAACTCACTCTGCCGGGACTCGAACCCATGACCTGGCCCTTAGCAGGCTACGAGGTTACGCACTAGACCATCCACCGGCAACCGTTTTTTTTTTTTTTCTCCCAACATCGGGTTCACCCCCCCCCCCCCCCCCCCCCCCCCCCCCCCCCCCCCCCCCCCCCCCCCCNTCCTAGACCAGGATTTATTTAGTGGTATGTGACCGATCACATATTTCACTCAAGTATGGATTCGATCACAGTTTTGCTTGATGTCAAAATGGATTTCGATCACAAACATATTTGATTGAGTTATGTATACATATTCGGACACGATAAGTTGTCTTTAATGCTCTTTTGGGGATAGCGCTGACTGAAACCCAGCTGCAAAATAAATACGCCCAGTTGGAACGCGAGCAGAGGGTAAGTAGACCGCACCCCATTGGCTACAGTTTTGTGGATGCCGTCGGCCTAAAGTCTCCGCTTGGCATGCGTTATTGACTGGTAGCCGTTGACACTCGGAGCAAACACGCGGCGGAACAAGAACAAAGTCCAAAAAATGGACGTCGACACACACTTCGATTCATGTGTGCAGGCCGTGCTCAATCAAACTGCGCAACGTTTAATTTTATGGGACGCGAGCAGATGTATATGGCCGCACGCACGCGTTTGGCTGCAGATTGTTGATATCGTCGGCCTAAAGCCTCTCTCTGGCATATGTTGTGGACTGGTTGGTCTAACATGCGACAGGCACAAACACGGCTCTTTTCGTCCGGAAGGCAATAATATCGGTAGAGCAACGTGGCAGGGTTGACGTTTTCGGGTCGGGTGCAGCCAACAAGACGCAAAACGCCCTAGATTTTAATTAGACACCTGCAGAGGGTGTTGTACATCACCTCACGATACTGGTTTCTGTTTGGGCAGCAAATGTCTAGCTCCTTGTTCTGGCATGATCGGCATGTGACTCCCCCTCATTTTCTCACAGCAAAAGTATCAGCCGACGCTGACGCCGGCCGGAACCTTGGATATGTTCGGGCTTAGAGAATTTGGGCTCTAGGGAATTGTCATTTTCCTCCGCGTAAGAAGCCCAAATATTTTTGGGCGAAGAAAATGACCGCGACATCAAAAAAAAAACAGCAAACAACTTTTTGCATCAAAAACCGCCTGACTGGGAAAAAAACTCGGGTGGAAATCGTATAGCCGACTGTTTTTTCCACAGCAGAAATTGGATACCCGAAAGGAGGTTTAAAAAAAGAACAATTTCCGGGCAATAACTTCAATTCTTGGGAGATAGCCCCGACAGCAGCTGCGACTTGTATGGCACCACTTTTGTAACGGAGGTTTTCACGTCTTACCCGAGTATCACCTCTACCTGAAGAGGCACAAATCTACAACAAGTGACCGTACAACGGGTGAGAGGGGAGTGTACTGGATGGCTCATGGCAACCAATATCCGAAATCGGACAACGGGTACATCTTACCCCGGCACAGATCACGGCTCTGTAAATAGCGATATCTCGGCAAATACGCCGCCGAACCTACTGTAGTTGGTCATGACCATGACCGCTGAGGTCTTCACTTAGATATAGATTAACCTAAGTTCCTCTATCTCACCAGCTCTCGCTCAAAATTTCAACCTGTCAACGGGCCCTGAATATCAATACGTTCTGCCCCCCTGCACACCCAAGACGAGAGTGTATATGTCGCAGGTGGAATAAAGCACTACGTCGCTCGAAAAAAATCAATAATTCGTAGATAGCGAAACTGACGAAGGTAGAAAAAAAACACCAGTGATCAAGTAGCGCACCCCGTTCGCCCGCCGCCCTGCATTGATCTTCAAAGTTCCTTTCTCGTTCTGAAAATACAAAACACGAGAAAACAACGTACCTTTACTCCTCCCGAATCCCCACACCAAGATACATGGTGATTGGGTGGTTGAATAAGTTCGCCGCCAGTTAGTTCGGGCGACATCAATCTAAAAAGGGTTCGTACGCAGGACAATGGGGAGCTCTCGAAATGGTTTAAGGTTACACAATGACGTGTTTGGAGCGAAATCGTACCTGGAGCAGGGCTTGGATGATTCTATCTTATTTGTTCGACCTATCACTCTCCCTTCTTCCCCCGCTGCCTCAGCAAGGCTTTCGCTTAGGCATGGCCCGTAGCAAGGGGGGGGGGTCTTTCTAGCGAACAAGGTTAGACTCACCCTCAAGGGACCGATACCTCCTTGCTGCTGCGCACCCACCGCCAGGCGTGCGTAGCGGTGGAGTTTGGTCGGCACTGGTGGGTCAGGAACAACAGTGCAGATGCACGGGCCGCTATGGCCGTCGGTAGTAGGCAGTAATGCCCATTTCATTTTGTGCGCGAAGGCAGACGCCATCAGCAAGGTGAACAGGCACAATATACTCGGCCCTAGGTTTGCTAGAGGGAGCTGTACTGTCTCAGTAACCTGGCTTCGCCAATAAAGGAGGAGGGAGCAAGCAGGTGGTGACGAGCTGAAGATTGGGCTGGATGACCCCTTCGGCGCGAGAAATTTTCAGACCAAGAACCTCAAGTGCAACGAGGGAGAAAGCGAGAACCGACTGCAAAGGACAGCAAGGAGAGCGTGTACGGATCCGTGGAGCGGGTCGAGTGTGGTCGTCCTAGGACTGGCCACAGCGGCACCGGAGCAGCGGCACCAAAGCATGCGGACGACATCGAACACTGGCGCACGGACAAACATTATGTGTGGTCAATTTTTTTGCTGAATATCGGTGTTGTGTGTGTGATGAAGTCACTGGTTTCGCGAGGCAGACATGGCGCGGATACCCCGGGTGCCTTAATTGTGTACCTGCATCGTGGAAGACTCCTTCAATGTGGACGATTCCTAGTCAGTGTCGATGTTTACACTGCTTTGCCCAACACAGACCATCGGGATAGATTCGGGTGAGGTCAATTGCAATGAATGACGGCTTTGGTAGGTTGCTATTTTTACTGTATGTCCGCGGACGCAGTCTTTCAGAAAGCAGCTGCGTGCTCTAGCTTTCTTGTTCCATGCCTACCATGGTGTAATTGTACAGACAGCAGTAAGCTGTCGTCGGCACGCAAGCATCTATTTTGGAAAAGAGTGGGACAGGGGGGGGGGGGGGGGTTGTACTCATAGTCGTGCATGCCGTAAACGTTAGACCATTGACCTCGCATCCCTACAAAGCCGGGACGGAGCACGCCGGGTTCTCACCGGACCAGGCTCTCACATCACCAAGCGCGAAGCGCCGTGAGATATTCGGCGAGTCGCATGAAGGGTGCGCTGCATCCTGCTAAGGGTGTTCGGCATCTTGTGCTTACTTCCTTGCGTACGGATGACAGCTGCGTATGAATTAATTTATTTTCTGGTGCTTTCACTTCCAGAGACAGTTGTAAGCACTGTGTAACTGCCTCGAGGGTGCTTGACCATTTTAACACAACGTGGTGCGATCATCCCCCTTGCGCGGAGTGAGGGTTCTCCACCCCGCACAACATGATCTACTCGACCACCATCATGGTTACCGCCAAAAAAAATAAACGGAGGGAAAAAAAAAAAACGGTAACCTGGTTGCCGAGTTCACGAAGTGAATTGGCTTGTTTTACAACGTCGATGCCAAGCGCCGAAAACCCAATCCCGAGGGCAAACACCGGGGGGGGCGGCTTGTTTTACAACGTCGTTGCCAAGCGACGAAAACCCAACCCCGATGGCAAACACCGAGGGGAGGGGGCGGGGGGGCGAATGGACAACAGTAGTGTGCGGACGTGTAGTACGCAAATGATTGTAGGTGGGTATACCTTTTCGGGCTTGTTTACCCTTTTCTTGCTAACAAGTGTGCGTTCATTAGATCTTCTGATGGCTTTACCTTTTTTGTGACCACGGACCGAGCCTTTGCCAAATTTTGGGATCAGCAACTGACAAGCAAGTGTAATGTGAACGAAGACAACAACTACAAGTACAACTGCAACAACATCAGAATTGTTGCGCTTGTTTCGCGGTCGAAAAGAAGATTCCGTGTTTAGTTTAAGCGGTTTCAAGTTGAAAGAAGTACGCAGAGCATTGGGCGTACTTAGATCGCTACTGCAGCGAAAGCAGTTGGCAAATACTTGACTGCGAAATTGCTGTCTATCCCTATGGCAACCGGGGGCTCTAGGGGCCTCCGCATCACCCTCGTTTGAGGCTACCACACAAATTGCGATAGTTTGTGGGACGTTCAACCCAGGTGAGCTACCCCGAGCAACGAGCACGGCATGTCATCGTACACAAGGCAGAGGGGTGAATGTGGTCATGGCATGCGAATCAAGAGGAGGCCAGCGAACTGCATGCCAGAAACGGAGTTGTGAAAGAGCTACAGATGAGCAAAAGGACCCCCGGGGAGGCGGGGCGGGACAAGAGAAGGTACAAGAGAACAAAATCAATAGGGCGCGCAAACGAAAATAGTGGAGAGAGCAGTAGCCTTGTTACTCCTTTTTCAGTTTCAGTACTTGCCTTCATCTTTTTCACCTGGGGCTTGATCACCTCTGAACGATTTGGATCTGACCGTTTGAAGCCCCCAGGTGAACAAACTACTTTCATATGTGTATGTCGGCCCTAACCTACGCCCAGACCCAATAATCTGAGAGGTTCCGGGGGACTTTTTTAGTCGGAAACATCCCGTCCACAGCAGATGCAAGGGGCACATCTAGCACATGAAGCGTAACATAGTGCACGACGTGCGTGGCCAGTATGGTGTCGTTTTTGGTGTTTTACACCGCCCGTCGCACACCCTTCAGTGGGGACTCTTGGAATCGTTTGAGTGCCACGATAGGTCTTCGGTCATTCTACTTGTAGCACAGTTGAACGTCGAAAAGCTCGTTTTATTCTTGACTCAGCTCCGAGTGTGAGGAACGGTCAATACTTTCCTGGTGCATTTTTCCTTCCCTACTACAGTCCACCACGCTTTAAGGACGCTCGCGTTGAGGAAACTCCCCGATGTAGGAAACTAGTTTTGCTCAGCACCAGGGGGCCCGGCAGAATACGATAATGGGGTACCCCCATTTTTTCTGCCGCGTACCCCCCTTTTGTGTCCTGCAGGCCTGCGGCCCGCTCTTTGCACGAACCACGCACCACAGTAAGTGCAAGTAGCGACGCACAGACAGCAGAACAAGTGAGCGGTATGCTGCTGCAGCTGCAACTGGATGTTGTTGTTGTTGTTGACTTCACATTAAACCGTATGCCAGTTGCTAAATGCCAAAATCTAGCAAAGACTCTCGGCCCGTGGTCACGAAAGTGCTAGAGCCATCTGAGGATCTAAAGAACAGGCACACGTAGGAAGAAGAAGGTATACAAGAGCCCGAAGAGGTACTGCTACACCTATATATAATCCCTGCAGCACCGTACGCG
>CACKRE030005256.1:0-10633 GCA_902602495.3 Ectocarpus sp. CCAP 1310/34
GCCCGGGCTCCGGCTCCGGCTGCTGGTGAGTCGAGACGACGACGACCTGTCATGTCCGTCATCCCGGCGATGGTCGCGACGGCCGTTCTGGGGGCTCCGGCGCCGGCTCCGGCGTTGGCGCGAGTGCCAATCCCCGCGAGCTCTCCCACCTTCGTTACCCTGCGCACGACCCCCGCGAGCTCGCCCACCATCGTCACGCCGCGCCCGACCCCCGCGAGCGCTCTCACCATCAGACACGACCGAACCTTGTGTGCCCCACCGGTCCTTCCTCGAAGCTTTGGTCGACGCCGCTTGGTTCCCGTAATGTTTCTCGTTAAGCCGGGGAGAAACTTGCTGCCTGAAGCGTGAGTCCTTCCCGATTGATCNCCCTGGAGTCCGGGAAGGCAGTACCGGCGGTGCCCTGTGCCGCCGATAATATCCAGCGAGCCTCGTGTTCGTCCTCTTGGTGAAAGAAGATGTCTGCCGATGGCGTATCGAGGGGGCGACCGAGAAAGGCAACGTCGGCAGCAAGGAATTGGTAGTAGAGCGGGGATGTGGCAGCTGACCGTGGGTTGTCGAGGGTGACCTCAAAGCTCGTAGCAGGTCGTGGATGCGTCGATGCTGCCTTCTGAGACGGCGACACGTCGGGGCTGGGCGAACGCGGAGAGGTGACGACCCGGCGAGGAGCAGAGGAGGCAGGCAACACGGCGGGAGGGGGGGGGGGGGGCTGAGCGGCCGAAGTCTCGACGGGGCGAAGACGATTCCTCCTCTCTTCGAACTCGTGGCGAGCCTTCACCGTGTCGTTGTATAGTTGCCTCCTGGCCGCTCGCCGCTGTTCTATCGCGCGCCTCTCCGCTTCCTCGCGCTCCCGCTCCCGTTGCACGGCCCGCGCAGCTTCTTCCTCCCTCTCCCGCTGAGCTGTTAGCTCCCGAGCCCTCTGAGCGGCCTCCTCTTCTCGGGCCCGTTGCTCCGCGTCCTCCGCTGCCTTGTCGAGCTCAGCCTGCAGCCGCTGGCTGAAGATGGTCTGGAGTTGTGTCCACGCGTCGGCTTCATCGTTAGACATGTCCACAAACTCCTCCTCGTCTAGGTCAAAATCAACAGTGGGGACGGCAAGGGGGTGAGGGGAGGAAAGGCGGGCCGCGTCCACAATGTCCTGGAGGGTGATGCTGCCCGAGCGGTAAGCTGCAGCCAGAGCCTTGGGGCTGTCCGCCTCGATGTCGCGAAGAAGACCTTGTCCATAGACTTCACGATGGTCCGGGGAAGACTGGGATGCGTCCTCCCCCTGTGAAGACTGGGACGCGTTCTCCACCTCCTCTTCTTCAAAGTCCATCAGTTCCTCCGACTTCTCCGACATTTCTGCTTCTGAAAGAAAAGCGAGAGAACCGGGGTATTCCCGATCACGAGTAGAAACAGCAATGGCGGGGGCCACGGCGGTGGGGGCAACAGCAGAGCCGGGGACAGCAGAGCCAGGGACAGAAGACGCGGTAAAAGTGGGTGCAACGGCCGGAGGGTCCTGCCTGGGTCCAAACGGAAAGCGAAGATATCCGCAAGAGAGCATACGCCCGGCCAGAAAAGCTTGATGTACCCTTGGTTGAAGCGGATCCAACCAATCATAAAAGGCATCCAGAAGCACTCCATGCCATGTACCAACAGCAGTAGAAGCTAGCACAAAAGGGCCTGTGTTATACGAGGAGACTAGTTTGTCTGTCCAAAACTCGCGCAGCGCAGCACGACGTTTTGCCGCAACAGGCGCTGAGGTGCGGGGAAAGACCGCAGTGGGTTTGCGCGGCAGCAAAGGCTCCAACTCGAGGTCTTTTACATGCATAGCCGATGGCCCAAAAAAAAAAGTGAGTTGTTCTCGAAAAATGAAGGGCAGATCGGTGGTGTATCGAACGCCCAACTTGTGTACACATAAAATTCGCCATGTCGAAATACGTGGAGTCAAATCAGAGAGCACCACGGGGAAGTCGGCGGATGCAGGCCGGTAAGCCGGCACAAAAGCAGTAGGAGCAGTAGTAGAAGCGGGGAGCATGCTGTCATCTCGAGCCCCACTAAACAGGGGTTGCAGCTCAGGCCGCTGCCGCCACAACGTATCCGCCACAGAAAGAACTTCATGCACTCCCGAAGCAGACAAAATGGCTCGTGATGGGCATTTCATGTAAGAAAAATCGGGAGAATCACCGCGGCGCCCTCCTATGCGCGTATCACTAGCAAGGTCCCAGTCTCGTGAGCGACGAGCGAAAGCATCATGAGCCGGCATCCCGCAGGTAATCGCCAATAAGGGCGAAGTCTAAATTCTCGTGGGTGGTGAGACCTAACAACAAGCAACGTGGTGGTCGTGAGCAAAGCGTGCCTCGGCGCACGAAAAGGGAAGAATCGCGTCCAATTCTCTCTTACCGTGCCTGCCAGACTGACGCCAAGTTTAAAGGAATGCCCGCCCGACGGTGGCTTGCCTCCTAGATGTAGTAGATGTAGATTCTGCCGTAGACACTCTTGTCCACGAGCACGTTGAGATGGGAAGGTTGCTTGTTATTGCAGAAGCGGGTCTGCTACAGGTCTGAGGTGAGGCGGATTGCCCTCAACCTGGGGGCACGCAGATAGCTAAGTCCCGATGGGGTACGTCCTAAGAGGGTATACCTCCTGACGTCCCCCATCTTAATCTAGACCGACTGTGTACCCTATCTGTGCCATACAGCAGCGCTCCTTAACATAAGGCCACTCCCCAGAAGCGAAATGTATCCAGCGGCAACGTCTCGCTATCGCCACAAGGTCCTGTACCCCCCTCATGAAACTAAACAAATGCAGAAACACCGCATGATGCCTCACCCGCACGCTGTAGTACCAACAACGAAAACTACCCCGTCATTATGTTGCAAGCTCCGTGAGGCGAACATTGGGGTTTGTCACCCCTTTGCGCCTCCCGCTCCCTTCCTTTCTTATTAAGACATTTCGTATTGTGTGACCCAGATTGAGCTATGTTTCTTAATCCGTTTTTCTTATTTTTCGTGAAAAAGTGAGCCTCAATTTCTTGACAAAATATTGCTTAACTGCGGGCGCCAACTGTATGGGCCAAACGCGACATAACGTGGGCCTGGACTTGGTCATCCGCACGCCGGAGCTCCGGCTGGCGGTCACCGCCGGAAGCCAAGGCCCGAGCGTGACCCTGAGTCGGAAACCCACCGCTCTCAGCAGCACCAACATCTGCGGATGATTGCGTTGTTGAAGCCACGTGACCTACTACTGGTGAATCCACGNCCCAACCGATAGGTGAATGCTCCGTCGCCATCCCAGGACACGTTCGAAGGAGACGCGAAGATTGCACCTCAAAGTAAGCGGAATTGGAGCTGAACTGGGTGTCGTCGCCATCCCAGGACACGTTCGACTCCAACGCGTAGATTGCACCTCCCTCATTGTTAGCGAAGTTGGAGCTGAACTGGGTGCCGTCGCCATCCCAGGACACGTTCGACTCCAACGCGTAGATTGCACCTCCATTATCGTAAGCGGAGTTGGAGCTGAACTGGGTGCCGTCGCCATCCCAGGACACGTTCGAAGCATACGCGTAAATTGCACCTCCATCATAGTTAGCGGAGTTGGAGCTGAACGATGTGATTCCGCTTAACGAAACGCTAGAGTAAGCCGCCGAGATAGCCCCACCAGACAAAGCGCTGCCATTGCTCAAAAGTCATGTCCGAGAGGTGCAATGTTGAACCCCCTTCTACAACGAACAGTTGCGTACTGCCACCCCCATCCGCGATTGCGCCTGGTCCAGTCCCAGTGATGTTGAGCGATGTGCCATCGCTGACGCGGATTGTTGTTGTCACGAAAACTTCCTCATCCCACTGTACATTGAAGTCACCGTTCGAACATATAACGGAGTTTGCCAGATCATCCGCGTCTCCGGTGCTGCCAACGGTAAGGGACCTGTTGGCGACGTTGCACTCCTGAAGTTCTTGGCTCCGAGCGACGGCTGCTATGTAGCCCATGCACACAACCTGGATGAGACCCATCTGCGCCAAAGACGGTAATGGTTTCGGTGGTCGAATTGAGCTTGAAGTACTGACTGAGGTTAATGCGCCAGGTGCAATCTACGCGTCTTCTTTGACCGTGTCCTGGGATGGCGACGGCACCCAGTTCAGCTCCAACTCCGTTAACTCTTCTGAGGTGCAATCTTCGCGTATTTGTCGACCGTGTCCTGGGATGGCGACGTCACCCAGTTCAACTCCAACTTGGGAGGTGCAATCTTCGCGTATTTGTCGACCGTGTCCTGGGATGGCGATGTCACCCAGTTCAGCCCAAACTCCGCTTACGATGATGGAGGTGCAATCTACGCGTATTCTTCGACCGTGTCCTGGGATGGCGACGGCACCCAGTTCAGCTCCAACTCCGCTAGCTTTTGTGGAGGTGCAATCTACGTGATGAGTACTTCCGAATTATCCGACGTCACCGACGCGGTATTCATCAACAATCGTGCAGGAAACGGGGGGGCGGTGTATATTTACGCTGGAGAATTTCAAGACAGGCCTGCTACAATTTCGGGGTGCAATTTCTCGAACAACGTGGCGGAGGAGGCCGGCGGGGCTGTGAACACCTTGGCCGTAAGCAATTTTTCTCTTCTTGTCATTTTGAGGGCAACTCGGCAGGTGAGGGTACCAAGCTATGAGCATTCGTTTTTTTGCAGATGTTAAGTTCTTGGGAGGGAAACGCGTTAGCTTCTGATTGCACCATATACAACCGGTCGCCACCAATCCGCTTTGCCAGATGTCGGCGGAGCTATGAGGCCCGGTGGTGACGCGACTGTCAGCGACTGTGAATTCCTCGACAACATCGCTTACAGCCGTGGACTCGCTGTTGATGTGGTCGAGTCTGGGAATATCAACAACTCAAGGTTCAACGGAAATTAGCTGTCCTGCGGGAGTGATTCGTTTCGAAGCGATACGGAGCAGGTGTGTTCGGCGGTAGTGATTTGCTGGTGTTTCCTGCATCTTTGTTTCTTCTCCTAGGTGTATCGTGACACATGCCTCTCGACCCTGTGGAGACTAGCCCGAGGCTTCGTCTGCCACGTATTTGCTTCACCACCAGATGGTCACAGTCACAGTCCACCTTTTCCGCCTTAAAAATGCAGGAAGACCCCAATGTACGCTTTGAGACAGTGTGCCTCGAATGTCCTGCTTGGGACGAGTGCTTCGAATGCACCATCGCGGACGGTACCGTCACGCCGACATGCGAGGTCCCATTGGAGCACACTGCGGCCGACGAAGATGGATTGACGTTGGAAACGCTCAAGATTGATGAAGGCTACTGGCGTGCAACTACCGAAAGCGTCATCATCCTGGCGAGTTACAATGCGAATGCCTGCGCAGGGGGAAAAACGGGAGCGGACAGCTTTTGTGCCTCAGGATACCAGGGAACATGTGAGCGAGAAGTGGAAGATAGAGACGTACGAGCTTGCTTGTGATGATTCTCGGAAGGTGTCAGAAACCTTGTTTGCGTTTTTGCGCGTTTCTCACCCGTACCCTTGTTACCGCGTGCGTTTGCCCATTTCTACCTTTGCAGATTGCGCAGTGTGCAAAACCGACTATTCTCCATCGCTCGCTCACATTTGCACGCATTGCTCGAGCTCAAGACGCCAAGGACTCATGTGCATCGCTGCCATCGCCGTGATTGTCACGGTCTTGGCTTTTGTGGCAATTTTCCAGTACATGTTGTCGACGGAGCATGAAGAGGGGATCTTGTGGTGCTTCCGTCGCAGGGTACTTGGAGCGGTTCCCGTCCAGTCGTTGAAAATCATCGTCGTCGTGTGGCAGATTTTGACCCAGGTGCGCCCCCATTGTACACAATCGGTTGTTGTAGAGCGAGGAAGCTCGATAGAGCACTGAGCGAAAGGACGGGTACACACACGTTTGGATATTAGCGAATCGAGTCGGGGGCTTGACCGCCATGTCCTACCTCCACCTGAACGAAAAATGCCTTTTTCCCGCGCAGTTTGCTGACACGGCCAATGTCACCTATCCTGGCTTGTACCAAGACTTTCTTAGCGCGATCGACGTGATCAACTTCGACATCGGTTCCGTGCTCGCGGTCGGGTGCTTGTGGTACGAGGTGGACTTCCACGACCGACTTCTCGTCAATACCATAGGACCGTTGGTTGTTGCTGGATTTTTGGCGATGACGTACGGGATCGTGTTGCGTAGGTACAGCGCATCCGGCGGCACTGGTGGAGTAGAAAAGATTCGCCACAAACATCAGACGGCCCTACTGTTCTTGACGTTCCTGGTGTATTCCTCAGTTTCATCAACGGTGTTCCAAACCTTCGCTTGCGAGACACTTGATGACGACGTCGAATACCTTCGGGCGGACTACCGTATTCATTGCACAGATGCTAAGCACAAGGCCTTTGAAGTGTACGCAGCGATCATGATTGTTGTATACCCGGTGGGAATCCCCCTGTTTTATGCTTTCCTGTTGTTTCAACATCACCACATTCTGGCCGACGCTGGTGCGGACAAGACAGTAGCTCTGTCGATTTCCGGGCTGTGGGAGCCGTACAGGCCCGAGCGGTTCTATTATGAAGAAGTCGAGTGCGGACGCCGTGTCAACCTGACGGGTGTAGTCGTCTTTATCTTTCCGAACGATGCGGCCCAAATTGCGATCACCATGCTAATTACTTCATATTTTTCGTTGCTGTTCGAAATATTGTCGCCGTACGGGTCTGAGTCCGACATGTGGCTTTCGCGGGGGGGTCATGTAATTGTGTTCCTCAGTATCTTTGATTTGGTGCTGCTGAAAGTGGATGTGTCTGGTGAGAGCGACCAAAGCCAGGCTGTATTTTCCGGAGTGTTGTTGGCAGGTCATGTGTTGATGATTCTTGTCATCGTTGTCGAGGTGGTTGGCATCTGTTACGCTTCAGGGATGAAGCGAGTTGTCGGAGCAGCGTCGTCATCTGAGAGTTCGCCGGGGTTGAGGCCACGCCCAGGATCGGATGATCCTGCATTTGAGAGCGTTCCCCGCATCGTGGCCGTCGTTCATGCGGCGAAGTTCAGTGTCAGAAGAGCCCGGACCGACTCGGAGAATCGCTGGGATAATGATCGTAAACATCCACAGAGATACCCCTCCTCCAGCCTAGTGTCTGTGGTATTGATATAATTCGGTGTGGTTGTGGTAAATAAATAACGTGAACAATAAAATATCTGCCTGTCTACTTCACCCACTTCTCCTTCCGTGACAACTTGAATTTTTCCAGTGTACGCGGCTAGACAACCTTTGGTCTTGAGGACATTTTGAGCCTTACGTGCGTGGTATGTCCCAACGGCAGCCATTCCTGTGTGCACAAGTAGTCGGTGGGATAGGCAGCCCCTTCGACCACTGTTCCGGAGTGGGGGCGCGTCGAAGCCAGTGACGCCAAATTGTGGTGGAAAAGCTTAAATCGCCCGCACCCCACCATATAAAATATCTTTACCAAACAACAAACAATGCCACTCCTCATCCCTGTCGCAAAAAGAAAGGCCGGTGAGACGGTGACGCCGACCTGTCCCGAAGGTGACGGTCCGTTCACGTGTCTCGGGTGCTCCCAGCCGCTGGTCCTGAGGCAGGGTGACAAAAAACGGTGGCATTTCGATGCTCTTATACCGCTTTGCACCCGTGGTACGACTTTTCCACTGCGTGACGAAGGCGGCCACACTTTGCGACGAACTGAAACCTAGCGCACGGACGACGGGAAAAACTGATGGCGGTAGAGAAGCAAGAGTCCTCGAACTATCGTCGACAGTACAACGAGCGAGTGAAAACCACCGTGGTCATCAAAGACGACAACACGCTACTGCGCAACGGATTGCTGATGAAAAAGTTATTTTTGAAGCCTGGCGACAGCATTGACCGCAGCTACGGGTGGGCGAAGGCTGCCGAAGTGTAATAATACCCCTCCCAGCTCCCCCAACTGCGCCAACCGCGCGTCGGGGCCTGTGCGCCAAGTATGTACCGCCACCACTTTCGTTTTCACGGGAGCGTGTCGCATGCGCGCAGCCTTTTGACAATGCGAGAAGTGTATTGAGGAATGTTTCGTCCCCCTGAGCGACACAAACTTCCCCACGTACTTGTTCAAAACTGAGCGCGTTGTAGCTGGTAATCGCAAAAATACTGATTTTTTTACGAGGCCTAAGCGGCGTCAGCATTGCGTAGCAGTTGGCTGCACCGTGTGTGGCGCTGCCGAAGTATCCCCCTCTTCCCCTTCCCCCCTGCTCCCCCCGCGCACAATCGCATCCTGCTGTGCCCGCCACGACGGGGCGCGTCGAAAAGTGGCCCCGAAGCGCGCCCCGCGGTACCGAGTAGGGTGAGGCACCAGACGAACATGTGATACAATCCCAACAACATTATGTCAATATATACTACAATAGAGATGGACTGGTACGACAGAAATTTAATTTATGGTGTTGGTATGATCTACAAGAACCGAGAAAACCAACATGTAATTGATGCCGGTCTAGAGCAAAGTGCAAGAGATGCACAGCAAATTTTTTTATCTCCCTCATCAACCACGAGACAAACAGTATCCTTAATCAAAAATACGGGGGTTCCAAGATCACCGTGTACACAAACAATGAGGAGCCCCTAGTGCTGGGGGATACGGACGTACGGTCATACTTTAAATATGAGTTTGAAGGAAGTACAGATCTATTGATACCTATTAATTCACTCATCAGTCTTTTTGGAAGATGTCAGGGACCCGTCTTCTTCACACATATGCTCGCGTGTTCGACGAACCCAGTGAAACTATTATTGTTCCCTCTCTCAAGCGACTGCTAACATTCCTGTGGGAACAAGCATCATCAAGGGAGCGTGAGATATTTTGCCATTTATTTTTTGATCGCACTGGACATTATTGGACAGCGGCAAGAGCTTCTTCAGCGCGTTTTAGATATTTCGCCACCAGAAGAAGCAGAATCACTAGAGATAGGATCTAAAGAGTTACTTCTGTCAGGCTTTCTTTTGGGGGATACATATTTATATTCAGTCCATCTTCACAGGTCATACAGATGTTCACAACGGGGAATCAACTTAATTTTTGCTGAAACAACTCGGCAGCACCCTCTTTTTGCAGGAGTCGGGCCATGCGAGGTAAGAAACACAATGTGGCTACACAGGTGGCCATATCTCGGCGAGTGCAGAGGTACAAGCTCGCATTGCGCGGGCGTCAAGACGCGGAAAACAGGCGAACAAGATCGACCTCGGACCAGTCAACGCCAATGATATGGGGATGGAGTGTAAACGCATCGTAGAACGCGTTTTCGTTTGAAGTTGGCGTCTTGTTTGAGAGTAGATGTGACAGATTTGCGTAGAATAGGGTAAGATGTTATCATGAACGGAGATGAAAGGGCTTTTCCAACACGGAGATGTAGCATGGATCAAAGCATTTGTTGGATNAAAAAAAAAAATGTTTACTTACTTATTATGATAATGAAACATGTATCGTACCCCACAAGTGTCACTCCACTTTCGTCCGCGTCCGAAAACCATAAAAAAAAATGGAGGATTCTATTTACGTCACCGGTGGCGTTATTTCTTACTACATTATACGTCACCGCCCGTATCTCAGCCCACACAGAGCTTCAATTGGCACAAAATAAATTGCGTTGTGTAGCTATGACCCACACCAATCATAATACAAGCCTTTCGACGGTCAAATCCGATAATAAGTGGTTGCGGAGATTTGCTCAAAAGGGGGCTCAGCAGTATGATACTGCATCTACCACAAAAATATCCGACTGTAACTTCGCGCAGAGAGCTCCGATCGACACCAATAGCTTAAGTGATCGCTGTGAACCGTGGAAACACAACTCGAGTTACATCGTTGGTGTGTCGATGAGAACTCTCTGCGAGGAGGCACGGTCGTTTTATTTATGGCAGATACAGTATATCATACCGCTGAGCCCCCTTTTGAGCATATCTCCGCAACCACTTATCGGATTTGACCGTCGAAAGGCTTGTATGATTGGTGTGGGTCATAGCTACACAACGCAATTTATTTTGTGCCAATCGAAGCTCAGTGGGCTGAGATACGGGCGGTGACGTATATAAGAAATAACGCCACCGGTGTGTGGAAAAGAGGGTTTCGTCCTCGACAGACGTTGGGGAGTTTCAACCTGTATGAAGGTGTTCTCCACATTACCCCCCCCTTTTTCGAGGCTTCTTCTTGTTTGCTAGGCAAGAGAAGTTAAGTCTTCTTGGGGTAACCGGGACCCGACCGGCTGGGGGCGAGTAGAACCACCTTTTTTCCAACAATCTTCTGTGCGTGTTGCGGGTGCGCCACTTCCGCCACGCATTGCCAGAAGTTTCGAGTTCGATAGACAGTGCGCATCGTTTCTCGGCCCACCCACCGTTTTTCCTTTTCCGTACTCCGGAAGAAAATTAGATGAGTTGTTGTTGTTGTTGACTTCACATTAAACCGTATGCCAGTTGCTAAATGCCAAAATCTAGCAAAGACTCTCGGCCCGTGGTCACGAAAGTGCTGGAGCCATCTGAGGATCTAAAGAACACGCACACGTAGCAAGAAAAAGGTGTACAAGAGCCCGAAGAGGTACTACTACACCTATATATAATCCCTGCAGCACCGTACGCGTGCCCAAAACTGAACTACACGTCCGTCTCACCGTTCGACTAC
>CACKRE030005256.1:16161-39537 GCA_902602495.3 Ectocarpus sp. CCAP 1310/34
GTGTCCGAGGGCTCTTTTCTCGAACAGTAGGTGCGATACCTGTTCTTTTCTTTCTTTCGATCATTTTGTTTTCTTTTTCCGAGTGGTTTGTATCCTATTTTTGTTTTTTGTTTTCTCGCGGCGTCGTATGTGCCGGGTTTTGAGACCACGGGCTCCCCATTTTTTGTGGACTATAGAGCTAATGTGAGAAACAACAACAACAACAAACCGGTTACTGACTTGAAGACCCTGATAGAGGTCATTTGGATTTTAATGCCCCGTAGCTCCTCCAGAGAGTTCCGTAGTCAATCTGCGGAGACCGTGTGTCGTGAAATGGGTGGTGACCTTGATGTTCTTCGAGATATCGAGAAAAACAATTCGGCATGATTGTCTATCGAAGGGGGGGAGGTGATCCAACAGGCTTTGAATAGACGGGTGGAATACAAACCAGAGTTATTCAAGGTGAAGGAAAGTTCCGTCAGAGATGCTCTTGCTTCTATCGTCGGTGGAGAAACAGAGAAAGAAACACCCGTAGGTTTCATCGACGTGCTCAGTGATACCGAGGTGATCGAGGTGAAGTACTATAAGCAGTGGAGGGGTGCACTCGGGCAGGTGCTCGCATACCAAGCATACTACCCTGGGCTGGCTAAGCGTGTGCATCTTTTTGCACAAACTGGCAAGAAGGATACCGAGAAGTATGTAGAGTCGACGAAGTCGGTTTGTGATACGCATGCGGTAAAGGTTACGTTCGAAGAGTGTGTCGTTGAAGTACAATCGCTTGATCTGGACAAGGATGATATCAACACCGTTTTTGGTGATGAAATTAAGACACAGCACCGTGACAAAAGGGCTCGTGTTAAAAACGACTCGGATCAGTTGGCGGGGTGGGGTGTGCGCAAGCGACTTGCCGTGGAAGTGGATGAGCCATCATGGTTCGAACACGCATCGGTCGATCTGAAGAGGGCCTACGCTTCGATGGAAGTGAGGAAGATGATAGCGTTCGGAGAGATTGATATCTTGAAATCTTGTAAAGAGGAGTTGGAGTCGATAGGGTGTTTCGGCGAACTCGACCGACATGAGTTCGCGGACGGGATCAGGCGCATCCAGCGGCGGCACGCGAGTTCCGTCGCCCTTTTATTGTAGACCAGATCAGCTGGTCTCTTGGTGACGGTAATGTTGGTGGTCAGGTGTGCGCACGTGGGAGCGTATGAAATCGCCAAATTATAGAAGTATATTTTATTCGTAAACAACCATTGTTGTTGTTGTTGTTGTTGTTGTCTTCACATTAAAAACCATCCCGGTCTCTCTATCCAGTACCTCCTTCTGTCTCAATCTCTCCGTACTAATCCATCACTTGACTCGGCCAATTTCCGTGGTCACAGGCTAACGTACCTAGAAAAGGTATACCAAAATAAAATGGACCCCAAGGGTCAGCAGAGCGATAAAATACAAGAAAACAAAATATAATCAGAAACAAATAAAATAAAAATAAAAAAAATAATTAGACTAGTGGAACGGCCGCACCACCAGCCTGGGGGGGTAGCCTCCCACTACATGGAGGCAGGTCGACGGCCAAAGGAAGGGGCGGGGGTACGTGCCAGTAAAAAACAAAACAAAAACAAAACCATGGAGAACATTATTGTCGATGCTCCCACCGGTCATGCCGAGGTGGTATCCATGTAGTACCCGGAGCAATTCGAGCGCGCTGAAACCAATTCCTCCCTATTGACCAAGGAATTCAAGGGAAAGTCGGCCGAGATAATCTGCCGGGTTCTCGGTGGAGATGTTACCCTCTGTGGTGAGATCGAGCAGCACTGTACCCGCCTTCAAACCACAGAGGAGGGCAGGGCTTACCAATCCTTTCTGACTGGACAAGGCCCCGCCAAGAAGCAACGGGCCAACATGCCGGTCTGGTTCGAGCACGCAACGGACGAAAAGACAAGGGCCTATATCTCGATGGAGGCTACGAAGAGCATGGATTTGACCAAGAAAGCCTTAGTCCAGGTAGAAAACGACATCTGTAAGATATTCAAGGATACATTGGAGTCGGTGGGGTGCTTCGGCTAATGCGACAAAATTGAGCTCGCAGACCAACATGATTACCGCCGCGCCTGCTGTCGATACTTGACCAATTTCCGTGTGTGTGGCGATGCCGGTAGACGACACCATCGACCCGGAGACGGGTCTGCTCATTGCAACCCCGAAGTGTAGCCCGAGTGTTCAGGGCCCGGAGACGTCGATTTGCGTCGAAGCTGGGAAAATGGGCTTAGTGTAGGCGAAAAGTCCGGTCAGGTCGGCAAGGTGGTCAAGCGGCTGTACTACGAGCGCTACGGACAGGAAGCTGGTCGCAATATACCCAAGCGCAACACCACGTTTAGGGGGAAGCCGTTCAGTGAAAACAGTTATTTCCAGCGTGATTCGGACTTGATTCAACGTGCCATTCGCATCGTGTGTGCCCCGGCGGCGACGCCCTAATTTGTTGCCAGCAGTTTTCACAATAGCAACATGAATAGAAAAACAGATTGTATTTACGTGAACGACCGGCAGCAGCAGAAGAAGCCAGGCTAAAAGAATGCCATAATTTATCTAATTCAATTTTGCTGAAACAGCTCCGCAGCATCCTCTTTTTGCAGGAGTCGGGCCATGCGCGCGAGCGTTTCCATGTCTGCTACCGGAGTGATGGGGCCCTTCCCGTTGATTCTTATGTAGGAGACTTTACCCTTCAAATCTTCACGCAGCTGAGGTGCAATACAGCCGGAAAATATGCCGGGCATCTTGGGGGAACTTCGCAACTTCCTCGCAGCGATCTTCGCCTTGTGTTCCCCGGAGTGTTTTTTCTCATGATGTCTTTTGTGGAATTCCTTTCGACACAAGCCTTCTAATCTTGAGGATAAACTTTCGCTACCGCCCCGACCATCGTGATCTCTTTCGGGAGAGCGGGCGGAGGGTGGTGTGCTGTTGGGGCAACGGGATGGAGTAGCGGTAGCGCGGTGGGTGATAACTTGAGCGCCATTTTGCGGCCATCCTCTGTGCGCCTGGGGTTGCCGGAGTCGCGATGAAGCACCGTTGGTACGACTGCCACCGCCGATTGCCGCCACTCGGGCTCGGGTGGCTACGATTTAAGCGAGCGCGACAGTGCGAATTATTGATTCGGTTTTACCGCCCGCTACACTCTACATTGTACGAACATCGCAACTTCAAACGAGGCCCGCAATCACACGATATCCACTGCCGGGCGTGAAGGCCGACTGGNGGAAGTCCCATCCCCTCTTATTTTACTCACAGTACTTGCACTCTTTCTGCCCGCACTTGCTCAGAACCGCCTCCTTCCATACATTCCCCCCCTGTCTACCATCGCAAGTTATCACAAGCTTACACAAAGAGCATACGATCTACTTTCCAAACGACTGCCACGACGTCCATTTAAAATCCGGGACCTGGTCCTCTACCCGCATGATCAGTTTCTCGATTGGCTTGCCATCTGTCATCTTGGCGAATCCGCTTCCTTTGAACCATGCCCCCGGTCGGTAGTCAACCGCGTCCAACTTTCGAAGTTTTCTTACCAAAGACCACAAACTAGCCTGGTTTCTAGGCAAAGTCATGTAGTGGTATACAGGGTCTTTTGAACCCCTAGCTTTCGCCCGCCGAAAGGCGTCGCCGATCGCTGTCACCATCTCCTGCAACCCCTCGCGTTCAGCCTGTGTGATTTGTCCGGTCGCCTGCGATTGATTCATCGGCGTTTGCACCGTTAGTTGCCATGCTTCAACACCCGAAACAAGTCACAATCGATGTGATTATCTAATGATTAGAAAAATGTAAAAGTGTGGAGTGGTACTCTCACCTTTGTTTTGTACGGTCCTTCCCGCTTCCAAGCCCTCGCCCCACCGACAGTGGGTCCAGCACCAGTTGTGGTAGAAGCAGACGCAGCCACATGGCAAAGTCGGGCGACGGGGGTCGTAGTGGTGCCAGCCGTGGGTGCGATGCCTTTCCTGGCTGCCCTCCTCTCCTGAATTTGCTACAGCTCCTCTTGCATCCTTGCCATCGCCAAATCCCTCGTGAGCCGTAGAAACGGCCCATCCATGAATTATGTTGCGGACAGGCTGGGAGTGGTATCCGAGGTAATGACCGACCCACCGCCTACACCTAGCCAACCAAAACTCGCCTCAAGCATGCGTCGGATCCCGCCCTTGAAACTCACGAAGCTGACCGTCGTATTCCGCACCACGCTGGTGATGTCACCGATCATCGAGTTGTAGATGTTGGTGACGTTCTGAAGTTCGTTTGCGTGCGAGGTAAATCAAACAAAGTTTAGTTGGGATAGATGATCACAGTGAAACACACACGAACATCCACAACAATCATCGAGGAAGGTGGACACCGACTGGATAGATATACCGGCAACAATGGGAGCACACAGATAGGGGCATAGGAATACCTACGTGTCTAATAAAAGTTATGAAACGAGTCTTCCCCTTCCAACTAAAGGACATACACACTAGGCTTGATCAAGTGCCAAAACGGGAAACAATGCTCACCTCAAGAGAAGTTCTCTGCTGCTTAGCCAAATTTTTCAATGCTTGGTCGTCTAGGCTCCAGCCCAGTTCCAGGATCATCTCGACGGCCAGCGTGTCCTGTGCGGTCCGAAAGCCATTGAGATCCAGATTCTCCAAGCCAAAGAACGCTCCTCCGACACCAGTGAGTATTGTGCCAAATACGCCCTGGCTAAGCGCTTGCCCACCCACACCCAGCGCGGTGAAATATTTGCTCAGCTCCTCGCCGCCGTTGGCCTTCTCGAGGAAACGTCTCCCAACGAGTGCCATCACCGCCATCCACCTCACAACATCCTCGCCTTCCACTTCGTGTTCCATGCAAACCGCGGACTCCTTCTTTTCGGCCTTTCGGGTCTGCTTTCCTTCATCTGGAAGCCGAATCACTATCCTTGAGCGCGGCGACCGCCCCTTTTCTTGGATGATCTTGTGTTAGATGATCTTGAAGAGGAGAAAGACAAAGTCTTAGGGGCGAAGGTTGGCCCCGTTGATAAGCATTCCAAGTTGGGTCGCCACACTGAAGACGACGAAATCCTTCGAGGTGATTCCTTCTACTTCCAGCGCATCAACAAGGGCATCCACCCTCCTCTTGCCCTCAGCAACTTCATCGGGAGTTGTACCGAACAAATGATCTCCTCCGATGGCATTAGAATCCCATGTGGTGGACGCCCTTTCCGCGCGACCAAGGCGCTCCAACAAGAAGTCGATGATGCCGGGGTCGATTCTCTCGATGGCCTCCATGATACGCCGGCACCCGTTGACGTCCAGTGCCTCCATAAACATCCGCACCTTTTTCTCTCGCCGAACCCACTCATCCTCCACCAGCGCAACCCGTTAATTGCGCTCTTTCGACCCCGTCCCGACCCCACCGCTGGTTTTGGCCTCGATGTGTGCCCTGTTGTTCCGCACTTTCTGAAAGAAGTTTTCGACCTTAACGCTGACAATTCTTTCGACGGCCACAGTGCTGCTGTCGGTGCCCAGTAGCTTTTGGAGAATCCCTGGACCAGCCCTGGCATGGATGAAGTGTGATGAGTCCAGCGAACTCAGACCCACCCGGCCATATTCGTCAGAATCCCTCGTCCCACACCCACCGACAACCACAGGAGACACTGCCGGTAGGAACGTCGTTCATCGGTCCATGGCAAACCGCAGTGCATTTGACTTTTCCCCTGTAAGCTCGCTGTCGTTCACATCGACGCTCTCTTCCAAGCCCACGTGCAAGCCTTTCAAGCTGAAGGCGAGATTGTCTTTCCATTGTCCGTGATGTGCGTCCAAGATGTTGCATTCTCCCTCGGAAAGCGGGATGTATGCTTCAACGAGACTAACCGGGCGTCCCAGGCGATAGGCACATGTCAACAACCTGCTGACACTCTTGAGCTTCTCATCCCATGTACCACGCGGCCGGTCGTGCGAAGGCGCTATCGAATGACCTCCCCCCACCACATCTTCCGTGAACAAGCACCCCTCCGTCATGCCTTTTCTAGAAGCACATCCCAACCCTTTCAGACAGTTCAATTGGCTCAGTGATCCACTTCCTTCGGCGAAGTCGCGCAATGACCCGTCGACGGCACCACCCCAAAAGTTTTTCGGCAAGGTTTCGCTCAAGGGGAGTGTCGTGAAGATTTCCAGAGACAGACTGCGCATCTTCTCGTGTCCCTCCTGGAGCGATGCCAGCTCCTCGAGGGTCATCTTGTTGCTCTCGACGTCGATGTTGTCAGGATGCGCCCTGGCTCTCTCTACGGCCTCCTTGATATTCCAGAGCATCCCTTCTGTCGCAATGCCGCAGTTGTGAAAATACGGCACGGCCCTAGCCATCATAACGACGTAGTCGTCCGCTTGCTGAATGATGAACCGCCGAAGCTCGTCGTCGAGTGTCGCCCCCTCGCCCCGCCGGTTTTGCAGGAGCTCCCATTGGGTGATTGGTTTGTGACCGGCCAGGTTGTACTTGCCGTGATCGAACGATTCGACCACGAAAATTCTGCCGTCGATTTTGACCCGTGTCGATCCGACGACCACCTCGATGCTCGCCGGGTTGAACATGTAGTTTTTGTCGAAGTAGTACTTCAGACCGGGAAGCTCGGAACGCTTGAAGCCCACCTTGTCATTGAGCTTTAGACTGTTGGGCGCAGATGCATCACACAAGCCCCGGTCAGCAACTTGGCCTTGAGCTGAAGCGAGATGATTCCACTGTAATTTCGGTGGAATACATGATCTTGGCGCCCCCCTGTCTTGCTTTTCGGGGGGGGTTGTCGGCGCCATGCCCACCACTGCCTCCACCGCTGCTCTCGATATCTCCACCGATGCCTCCACCGATGTCTCCACTGAACTCTCCGCCGAAGGCTCCCCCGAACTCTCCATCAAAGTCTCTGTCAATGCCTCCGTCGCCGATGTCTCCGCCATAGTCTCCGCCGCTGCCGCCACCGATGTCTCCACCTTTGTCGCCCATGACTCCTTCCTACGATGCCTCCACCGTTGTTTTCTCCGGTGCCTCCACCGTTGTTTTCGCCGGTGCCTCCACCACCGCCACCGCTGCCTCGACGAGATGACCGCGTCCACCGCCTCGTCCACCACCGCGCCCGCCACCGCGTCCACACCCACCCCGCCCCCCACCGCGACTCGATTTTTTGGCTGGTTGTGCCTCACTCTCGTCGTCGGCTGCAACTTCTGCGGCGGCTTCAGCGGCCCTCTTTGATAGCGGCCTCTTTCTTTTCGTGGCCAAGTTAATTTCAACCATGGCGCTGGTGGAGCATGGGCCACAAAACTTGGCGGGACCTCCATAATCTTCATGGGTCGCCTCCCTGTGACATCCTCGCTTGCCACACTGTATATGGACGATTAAGTAACAGGAAAAAGGGGCCTTTTGCTCGAACATTTCTTATTCAGCTACTGTCGATACTCTTTCATGTATGGACGTGGTCAACAAGAGGTGTGGCTACCAAGGGAGCAACAAGCATGCGTCGTATGGCGTGAACGGCACGAAGAAGGCTGAGTTTTGCTCTCAGCACGCGTGGGAGGAAATGGTGGTTACTAAGCGTTCAGCATTCGTTTTTTTTTCGGCAATCAAATAACAAACTGAATACTTGAAAAAGGAGCATGTAAAAGAAGGCTATTTGTACTGACATACCTGCCCTGCTGCCTCCGGCGCAGACTCATCCGTGCCCGGTGCCTCCGACACATCCATAGCGTCCAAATCCTACTGTCTCCTCGATCTGCACGAAGCAAGGGATTGAGGTAAAGCGTTAGAGGATACTCATGACATGTTCCGTGGAATCGGAGGCGTGACGAGCGTGTACATCGTGCGCGCGTGCCAGACGGCGACGGGACTGTAACTATTTGGAGGACGCTGCAACAGAAGGTGTTCAAATGGGGGAGAAAACATGTCGTCTGGAGTTGTGCAAGTGAGGCACACTTTCAATATGGATTTATAATCCGAATTCGGGATTTCAAATCCAGATGAGAATACCCTTGCTCCGTTATGAGGTAAGGTCCCTGAAGTGGTGAATAACCGTTCACCAGTGGAGGTAATTTCGCTCTTATTGCAATGTGGCAAGGAATGGCCAAGCGTGGCTGATGTTAGTCAGCCTTGCTAGGGTGAAAAGTGAGAGAGAGTGAGCCTTGGTGGGCTCCCTCATGCTCCGGCTGGTCACAGCAGGCGGAGGTTCTTTCTTTGTAAACATCTGCAGACCTGTAGAACTGTGTTCGTAGGGTCTCCGATCTTCACTGGTTGTATGTGCGTCAGTACCGTTAGGAAGATACCTATATCCAGGTTTCCACACAGATTCGGATTTCAAATCCAGATTAGGAATAGGGTTTTGATGACGTAATATCTTCACATGGCCGATTGAAGTAAAATATTTTTACCACAGATGTTGGGAATGGGTTCTACGTGGGTTTAGTGTAGGAATCGGACATTTTCATTTATCTTGTAGGTAAGGAGACGGTGTTTTCGTGAATCGTCCAGACCTACTTATTATACCAAGTCGTACGGCCACCCGTGAGTTCGTACCATGGGTCGGGTTGATACAAACGGCTGACCATCGGGCGGTCGCGATGGTCGGATTGAACTGTACCATCGAAAGCTTCTCGACGCGCCCCTGGGAAAACGGGCTACCTCATTCTCAAGCTGCCGACACAGCCAAGTGCTTCAGCTGCGGCACAGGGAGGGGTCGTCGTGCGGACTTTACCCGCGCACTGAACAACAACCGCCAGCTGCTTTCAGTACACGTAGGAATATATTATGAGTCGATTCGCTGTTGGATGGATCGATGCAATTGAATCGCTTTGAGCGAGATTTTTATTGTTACCGTGGAAGCTGCGAGTTCGTCAAACTGTTTCCAATCGCCACTCATGAATGGCGACAGAAGAGGCGGATTGGTGTGGACCAAGAAGAATCAGCTACATGCAATTCCATGCCCCCCCCGTGAGACAGTTACTGCTGTAGGCCTTCGGAGTCCCTCAGCCCGCGCCCAGTACCACGAGAGAGATAAAGCGGGTAAGATTGCGTTCTTGTACATCCTACATTCCGGTTATTAAGTGCAACAAGTTCAACCTTACCTTGGTGCCGCTGTTGCATGAATAATAACATGTCTTGTCTTTCCCCCTTGAAAACGGTTTACAGTAACAAAGGAGGGGAGAGGGAGGGGTAGAAAAAAATTGGCACTTCTCTTTGTTCCTGATCTCGGACCACGCGACCACAACACGAGGGAACGATTCGACATGAATTCTAATCATGAAATCATAACGCAAGGTGGAAGTGGCGACCAGAAATAATGAGATGCAACTCTCACAGCCAGCTGTAAACAACAACGACAGCAAGAACGAGGACAACAACATTCACAACAACAACAACAACAACAACAACAACAACAACAACAACAAACCTCACAGTATCCGCCGGCAGCGCAAGTAATAAATATAACCAAGAAGTTTCCCTGCATCACACATAGACGCAGACCACCGGTCCCCCCGGTGGTATAGTGAGTAGCTTCGTAGCCTGCTATGGGCCAGGTCATGGATTCGAGTCCCGGCAGAGAGATTTTGTTCTCACTAAATAAATCCTGGTCTAGGATGAAAGCGACGCGCTGCAAAGCTCGTTTGTTTGTAAACCATAATCGGCTTCGTAAGTCGCGAGGGAAGGGATTGCTGTACCCTTCTCGCGATAAAAGTACCTCAGGCATGAACCGCAGGAGGGGGTCCAACCCCCCCCTCCTATGTGACCCCGGTTGGGTCGTCTAGCTAGTAGAAGTGGAGGATCGGCCCCAGAGGGGCAGACGACAGTCCAATGATGGGAGAAAAACAAACAAACAAACAACAATGCAAGCCGCGAGTATTTATATGGTACCTGTCTCACACACCCACGAACTTCACTCTACCGCCCGTTCCCCCCTCCGGCTAAAAAGTAGGCCCCGGCTAAACCGCCTTCGGAGAGGACACGACACACGGGGGTGAGCCTAGAAGAGAGTCCTCCCGCACATGCGCGTGTCCTAGGACGCACGCAGACATACTCACACTAGAGTCTTAGCTCGATCCCTGTTACGGTTGCCCTCTTCACGTACTGTGGTTTAGGCAAAGAGAGGAACCAAGCAAGCATCATTCACCACACCAAATTCTCGGTGAATTTCACTGAAACGAGCTCGGAGAAGCGTCACGCCTCTGCGTGCGTGAACGAAGAACCTCCATGCTGGACAGGATCTAGCTGCGGGACGTATGTAGGAGCTCGCAATAGTGCGGAGTGTTTCGTTCGCCCAACCTCCAATATTTTTCAGACTTACTTCCGTTTATCCCCTCCTACGCAATACTACGCGCCAACCCCGAATAACGCCGTTACGAGGTACACGTACTCCCTCTCGAGCGTCCGTCCGGCTCCTCCTCCGTCTTCTGCTCTTCCTCCTCCTCTTCCTCTTCCTCCTCCTCCTCTTCGTCCCCGTCCTCCTTGTCTCCCCAGTAGTGGTGGCATCGACCCGACCACCCGCCGCGCCGCCGTTGCCGTCGTCATGAATTCTTGCTCCACAGACCTTTTTCCCACTATCTCAATCACCCCCAACTAGGCGCGGGGTCATGTAGAAACTCTGTCACGGTGGCCGCGATATTTGAAGCTGGCTCCACTCGCTGGGGTCAGAAGGCACCCCGAACCATCTTTCACCGGACAAAACGTTGTCCACGAGGGACCCGAGCAACTCACTGTTGGCGACGGTTTCCTCGTGCATTTTGTCCAGGAATGCCCAGGTTCCGACGGCTTCTGGTTGAGAAGAACCGCCGAGCGCCGCGTTAGCTGACTCGTGTACTGAATATTCCCCCACCTTCGGCGCACCTCTGTGATCGCTGCTGCGGTCGGGTCTCGGGGAACGAATGGCAGGAGATGATGGTGCTGCGTGTGGGCGGGTCCGCGAAGCCGGGGCAAACATACCGTTCTGGTCAGAGCCATCGCGGGCTCGGTCGCTGCTTGCCCCTCCTTCGCCTGAAGGAGTACGCCTGTGTTGGGCGTTCGCATGCAGCCAGGTACATACGTACAGTTGGCGTTCAGTTTTCGTGGTACAGTAATGTTTCTCGTCTTCCTCTTTGCCGTGTGGGTCATTGCCAATCTCTACCGAACATAGGTACGGTAGCGTCGTCGTCCCCAGGTGTCTCGATACGAGGTGATGTGTGCCTTCCTCTGGGCCTTAATAGCATTCACTCGTGTCCTTGCGGGGATTCTGTTTATTCGTTCCTCGTATGTATGCACTGCAGAAGAGGGAAGAGCATCCGCTTCGTTCCAGTGCTATTTCGGATAAATTGAAAACAACCTCGGCGTGTAGACCGCGGCGTCCGGTGCGGTGATATAGCAGGACTGACTGACCGACAGGCACTTCGAACCCGCGCCCTGAGGAGCAGGTAGCTCAAAGAGCGTGCACGAAGACGCGCGTATTGGTGTATCCATGTATCTCGAAAATTTACACGCACACACTCGATTCTTGAAAGAACGAGAGGCATTCTCGTACTACTGGCGCTGGGGAATAATACAGAAAACAATGCGCCTACGGGTAGACGTGCTGGTCGGCCTTTTCTTCGATATGGCATCAGACCGGGGAGGGGGACATACATCAACACCCACCTCGACGACCGGTTGATCCCTGCCGAAACGCGTGACCCCGCACCAGAAGAGGACGACCCCCCCGCCCCCCCCGATCCTGCTGCTCCTACTGGTGCTGATGGTGCCCGTGGCGGTAGGCGTCGTCGTGCCGGTACTAATAGTCGTCGTCGTGCCGGTGCAGGCGCTGGTGCTGGTGCTGGTGCTGGTACTACTGCCGCTGCCCGCGCTCCCGTAATGGGAGAAGACCGCCCGTCGCCCCCTTCAGCTGGTGTGCGGGGGCGGGAAGATGAGCCCCCTGATGGGCTGGGGCCAGACGTTAATGTTCCAGCTGAAGCACCCCTTGCAGCTGACCTCTCCTCACGCAGGGCCTGCAGTATTGACCTAAGCTTGGTCCGAGCGTTCGCCGAGTTGCTGCGACAGGTTTATTGATCACGTGGGTGCCGAGAACATGGTGGCGCATACGAGAGATCGTGAAAAATGCGAGTTGTTGCTGTTGCCACAACACAGTTGTTGTTGTATTTGTTATTTGCTGTTGTTGTTGTCAACGTCGATTCCGCTAGGGCTAGAAGGAGGCTAAAACAAGGCGTATACACCATCTTTTTCGCATTACAGCACGGGGATTTGGAGGGGGAGGCTTTTCATGTCGGGGGGCATTCTTGGAGGATATTGCGATACTTTGGAATCTAGTCTGTGTTCTCTGTGATTTATCGGAAAAAGCTCTTATTAGTCTATATTTCTAGTTTATCGTTTTCTTCTGCGTCAGTTATTGCTTTTTTCTGCGTCAAAAGCCAATCAATGTGTATGGTGGATACCGAAGCGAATGTAGTTTGAATTGGTTAACTTCTCTTTCCGCCTTCCGTGGGCGAACTCAAAACCATTGTCACTACCACGACAACCATCAAAATTTGTTTTAGTTTGAACTCACGCATCCTTGAAATGCCCGATGAGCTTCCTCATCGCAATGTTCCTGAACTCCCAGTAGTAAACAGCTGTGCTGTGGCTGATGTTTCCGCCGAACACTGCTTTCCACTGGATGTCCCATCCAGGCGGGGCAGTCAACGCTTGTGCGGAGCTGTGCGAGGTCCTGAAGGGGAGGGGGGGTCAATGTAGTCGTAGCGAAGACAGGCAGGCAAACAAGATCGGAAAACAGAGAAAGGGACGGAACAAACCGAATCCGTGCAAAATACGAGGGTCTGCAAATTAAATGAATGTGTCGCTGAGCGGGAAAAAAACGAGTGGGACGTGGGACGTGGGACGTGGGACGTGAACGTTACCTGTCACTATACACAACGCCGGCCAGCCTGTTTCCCATTTAGTCTAGTCTACGGACCGTTAGCACGTTGTTGTTTGCGCGTGTGCTGTTGTATAGTGAACAACAGCCTCGACTGTTGAGAGAAAGAAGTGTCTCTGTGAAGAGTGCTCTTCTCATGGAGTATTTTGAGTATTTTGAAAGTAGACTCACTCATATTGCGGCACAATTCACGTGAAGAAAGAGTTGGTGACAGAATATCGTAGTTTCTGATTGGAAAGTCAAACTAAATATCAATAGTCTAATACTGATATTTTTCATTGAACCGTCACGCGGCTAGGGTCCAGAGTTGCCTTTTCGGGGGCACGTATGCCCGCGGCACAAGTCGAACGCTCGAGCACTGCGCTAGCGGCACACGCATCGAGAGCAACAAGTAAGTAGCATTGCTCCCTAAATAAGGTTATCACGCGGCGCGTCATTGCAAATGTGTGTGTGCACAAAAAAATCTGAGTGAGCGAAGACAGATATTTCTACATACGGGATATCTACACCACACCCGTATGAAAAGCAGTTTTGGTGCCCATGGCTGTACTCTGTACACACTTTTGCCATGAGTTCCCGAGCGAAAGGGAGGAGGATGCTTTCGTGGTTTGCTTGTTGTTCGCTATGCGTTAGGGGAGAGAAACCCATTTCGACCGCGATTCGTCGGGGTATATATGTACGTGCATCCTAACCGCCTCCTTTCGGAGCTTGCCGTTGTTTCGTTCTTTGAAATCTCTCCCCCTACCGTTTTCCAAGCTTCGGAGGTATGCTTTTGAGCACAACCGGAAGCTCATACTCCTTAGGTTCAATGCTCTACTTGCACTATCTGTCAAGACATGCAACATCTAACTATTCAACACGACTTGGACGACCCGGGGCATCCGGTGAGCCTGTACGTGGGATGTTTGTCACGGAGTAATTAAAGCCTCTCTCCGTGACCCCAGCGATGCTCGATGCAAGCGAAGACACGGTGTAGGGCAGATCGGGCCACTCGTGTGGGGTAGTCACGGCGATCGATCGTTGGAAGAACCTCTCCGCGATCGAGGGCGAATTTCAGGCAATCCGGTGCGCGGGTACAATACGCCATGAGCTAGCAGCAACCATGATCGACGTCGATGTCCTTGTGGACGACCTGGGGCACGGTATAGGGCAGATCGGGCCACTCGTGTGGCGTAGTCACGGCGATCGATCGATCGAAGAACCTCTCCGCGACCGTGGGCGAATTTCTGGCAACTCGGTGCGCGGGCACAACACGCCATGAGCTAACAGCAACAATGATCGATGTCGATGTTCTTGTGGACGACCCGGGGTACGCGGTCTAGGGTGTAGATCAAACCATTGACATGTACTTGTGATTTGATCTAATGAGAATCGTCTGGCCACTTGATGGAGAATCGTCTGGCCACTTCGAGCAAGGCTTACACAAGCAAAAGATAAGCATTTCTACAGAGTGCACAGAATACGATTTCAGATGCTGCAATTGGTCGAATCGCTGCTATATTGTGTGGAGTTTTCTCCCCATCAATAATCCTTCCGACGCAATGTAGATTGTACACGACATCATCCACAAAACTATTTAGGTATACAGGTCATTTGTGCTCACTCACCGTTTCGCCCGTCTCCGTGCCGTTCGTGCTGCCGCCGGCGCTGCCGATCCTGTTGCTGCTGGTGCTGATGCTGGTGATGCTGCCGTTGCTGCTGTTGCCGTTGCTGGTGCTTCTGCCGCCGCTGCTGCTGCCGCTGCTGCGGCGGCTGCCCCCCGCGTAATCATCGTAGAGCTAGACTTGCTCCATTGGGGCTGGCGCTGCGATACCAGGGCCAAACATTTCGATTCAGTGAGATGGGGCAGGAACCATGCTGCACGTCTGCTCTCTATGCATAGTTGATGTATTATCTGTTTTCGCTTCCCCCGAGGAACTGAACGAGATTGTGTGTCGCTGGTCACACTTCTCCGGTCACACTGTATGGAATATGGCATGCTGGTACATGTCTCTCGTGCGCTGTTTTCTAAAAACAATGAGTTGTACTGGTAGGTGAAGAGTGCGTGAGGTTGGTGACTCGACTGGTTGTAACTTTGGGGGCGCATACCAGCCTGGAGATGTTGCAATATATGAACGACGCACTCGCACGAGTTAACCTAACAAACCGTGATTACTAAATATTGTCAAAGTGTGAAAATTTCACTGAAAAAACGCGCCCTCAACACACCTGCATAGGTCATGCAGCTCCATGACACTGTCGCATATTCGATACCAATACGGAGCGATTTGTCGTGTTCCGTACACCGTTCTATCATGAAGCCGAGGTCCTATCATGCATTTTGTCCTCATCATCATTGTTCGTAGTTTATTCCCGCCTACAAAAACACATTGGTATATCCCACAGCCCGTCTCACCGCAGTACGTCTCTTCTAATGTCTGTATGCGTAGGTATAACCTCTCCTCCTTCTTCTTCCGCCGACAGCTCGCGAGGGAAGGATGATCTTTGTAGCTCGTTGAGATTCTCCTGATTCACGAAAAACAACACCCAGTCGAGAGGAGCGGTGCAAAGCAATGGGAGAATCGGTTTGTGTACGTGATTTACGGGAAGAAGCGGGCGCCCGCTGACTTGCGGCGGGCGCGGGGGAAAGATGACCTGCTGAAGGCGTTCAACATTTGCGTAGGAAGACATCGGACACACAACAGCCGGACGTGAAGTAAGAAGAAAAACAAAGTGCTACATACGAAATTGATTAAATTATATCACAACGAGCATATCCCTCTTGCTGTTGTTCGACTCCCGCGGCTCGGAAGCGGAGTTGTCAGGGACAGCAAGCTAACGTGCAGTACCCGCCGGGCTACAAAATGGATGCATGTGGCCATCGCTTGTTGTGTCGAGGGTGTGGGCGGTCTAGGAGAAAGCGTTGATGGGTGCTCTACTTGACGAAACTAGCCAACATCTCACAGTGCATGGCGAAATGATAGACTAGTGGTCTGGACTGGTCTACAACAAGACAAGTGCGGAATTCATACAACCGATGCGATTCACCAGCCAGCAAAGATTGATACTAAAGTTACCAACAACACAACCACGCTGCGATGATCTGCGTAAGCTTCTCTAGCTGCTCATTGTAGGGAGCACCCAAAGGTAGTTGTTCTTCATTCCATACCGCCCTTTTCTTAGAAAGCTTCATTCCATACCGCCCTATTCGTAAGAAGCAAATTAGAAAGAGTTGAATGAAGCGGTCAAAGGCCACCACGGGCGCTCAGACGGAGGGGGCGAGTGGTGTGATTTCACGCCGTCATCTTCTTACTACCCTGTCCAACTTGCTCCAATCCTCTTTAGTCGCATTGGGTCGATGTGGCACACCTTCGTCGCTGTCGTCTTCACTGTCTCTCAGGGGGGGGCAGGAAGTACGAGGAATGGGAGGAGTTTGACGGAGTGGGCAGCACGAATGATGCCAAAGACAACGTCCTTCGGAGAGGGCAACATGAATGATGATTTGATGGCGAAGATGTAACGATCCTAACGGCGAAGAGATAACGATCGCAACGACCATGGCAATTTTGTTGTGCGGGGATCGACGTCGATCACCCACTCTGCTTGAATTTATTTCTTCTCGTCCACGTCTTTTCTCGGGGTTGTTTAGAAACATGTTTGTTTCCCTGGAGGTAAAGGAGCGCGCTTGAAAGGTGATGCACCGCAGGAACCGCGCTGTGTGCGTGCGTGTGTAGACTGCTGTACATGTTCATATGCATGTCAGAGTTGACTTGGGGTTGGGTGTACTGCGACTGCTGTGCAGCTAGATTTGTGCCAGATGTTGAGAGCTTGGCGGGGAGTTCCGTGGGGATTTTCGAGCCACGCCTGAGAGGTGCGATCCGAACAACAGCAAAATACCTGCAAGTATCATGTTGCGGTTCATGACGGGTATCCGGAAGGAGTATGATCCCACCACAGCCTGCTGGTACACGTACTGCTGTAATCTACGCATGCATTTACTGATCCCCTCGTGATATGCATCACACCATATTGAGACTGCTGTAGCCTACCCGTTCGAGACAAAACATCTGTTATCAAATATTGCAATATTGTGCCATGTCAGATTGCTGTCACAGACTCTGTCCCGGTGAAATGAGCCAGCAGTCCATGATGGATTAATACCAGAATAGGTAAGATGATCTGCGTCCTTTTCAGCACTTCTCGGGGTGTGTAGTTCGCTTGATTCAAACACAAACCACAACGAAAGCTAGTCAGGATGTCATCGGCACGTACTGCCCTTGCTGCGGCGCGGTCTAAGAAATCATGCGGTGAGATTGGTGTCGTTTCATGGGAGTGACGTCGCCCTCTATGGAAATGGCGGTGAGTCACTATTGGGATCTGATGACAACATCAAAACAGTCAACAGCCACGGCTGCACCACCCACCGTTCTCCACACCTTTGTCTCTCCCTCATCACCACATTCTCCTCTACCCTCTTCTCGAAGACACGCTCAACCAAGATGGTGTCCTCCCAGTTGTTCCTTGGCACTGCTGCTACCCTTATCGCCTCATCGGCGGCGTTCGTTGCACCGATCGCTGCGCCGCGATCCTCCACTGCGCGTGTTGCTGCGTCTTCGACCCCCAAGATGACCGCAGGCTCGGACTACGCAGCTTCATTGCCGGGTGCGCCATTCGGAATGGCGGCCGAGGTATGCTTCCTGTTTCGTTTTAGTGTTGCTTGGGTACTGCTGTAGATCGGATACACTTGCGTGGTAGTGGGTTGGCGGTGTAACCCAGGCACAGCAGTAGTATTTTTGCTGTTTTACGCGATCGTTCGGAGTGTCACATTTCAGAATGACGCATCCTGTGCTGTGATGTCACAACAATGTTCTGCGCAATACATGATGCTGACCAGCCATGTAGTAACACAAGCAAAACTTTTGCTTCCGGATGGATTCTGCTTTGATCCTAGACATGAAAGAACAGTCGCCCATCACACGGGGAACTTACGCCATGAAAGTGGTGCACAACTGCAGTACGTAAATGGTCTGGCATGTAGTCTAGACCACACCATTGATTGATGGGCCTTAAACCCGGCCTAAGCCAATCTCTCATGAGCCTCACCGTAGTCTGCTGTCATACTCACCGTGAACACCAATCACCCTCTGACGGCACCTCTGGAACGTGTTTCATATTACGCCGTAGGTGCGTTGGAGGAACTGGTCCCCATTACGATGTATCTAACACCGGAAAGGGCGACATGGCAGGATTCCTGGTGTCACCTGCGTTTGCTGATAACACGCGTCTTCTCGAACACGACAGTCGTCAACGTTGTACAGAGATACAATCATCAGCTCCCCGTCTACAACAAACGCGCATCATTCTACACTCTTGTCACCAAGAACGAAAAGCTTTCACCGCATGTGTTTTGCCCCCCAGGTATCTCTAGTCTACAGTTTACGGTCGTCGATTCATCAATGTACCTATGCCACTGCAGGGAAAACCGGAACTAATATGTGCTCAGAGACGCTGAGTTACGCCCTCGTTTAATGGACGTGCCCAGATTGTGATCACCGATGACGCCGGTGCGCTAAACCACCGCGAACTATTGGCTTCAACTGAACTTTTCGCATGACACGTGCTCCCCTATGGATCACTTGTATGGTAACAACCGAAGACAAGACATCTCGTGCATGTATTACATTAGATATCCAACAAAGTATTGGGGCGAATCCTAAGGTTGTGAATGGAAGGAACCTAGCTGTACGCTGAAAGCGAACTTCTGCCATCAGATCCGCCATTACACACGACACGTCACGTGTATTTAGAAAGTATACATATTCTACCGTCACTGAAGACCACCCGCTTACGCCGCCAATATTTTCGCGAACGCATCAAGTAACCACCGACTCTTTCCTTCCTTTTGCTTCCTCACCCATCCCTGCCCAAATCCTGCCAGGGGAAGTACTTCGACCCTGCAGGGTTGGCTACGAATCAGGATCCCGAGACAATCAAGAAGTGGCGCGAGGCTGAGTTGAAGCACGGCCGCGTGTCGATGTTGGCTGCGGTGGGTATCCTTGTCAGCGAGGTATTCCACCCGCTGTTCATGGGCCCGGCGTACATCGGCCCTGCGGTGGAGCACGCTCAGGTACGACCACCGCATAACGATTGTACTCCCTTGCTTTCCTCGGCACTTTGCGCCGTGGCCCCTCAGTAGGAGACCTATCTCCGTACTGCCGGCGAATGTGGCGAGCCACTCAAGTTGCGGCTGCAGCATCAAATCTGTGATGGCTAAGGGAACAAAGTAGTGTTCGTCTTCGTTCCCGGGTAGCCCGATCCACCACGTGCTTGGTCCTTGAAGTTGCGCCTTACAGCTAAACGTTTTGCGGCACGGTGCATCTTTGCTCAAACCTGGGCCAAGTTCGTTCGTGCTCATGTGTCGTGTGCGTGGTTTTGGGGCTTCAGGTGTATCAACTAGTTCATATCTGTCTGGTTTCGAATCTCTATCTCTGTCCCCTGTCTCAAATGTCTTACAAGTTGACGAACAGGTGTTGACCTGGATTTAGAGACTGTCATCTGCGTTCCATAATCAATGACATCAATCTCATGCCTACCCTTCGTTGCTAATTTTCCATATCTGGGTTCCCGCGCCCTGACAAATCGCATGCACGCTGTTCCTATCCACATTCCAGCAAATCGCGACGGTCTACCCCCTGTTCTGGGTAGCTTCTGTAGGCATGATCGCGTTCATCGAGGGACAGACGATCAAGGACGCGTGGGGCACTGTCAGCCCCGTGACTGGTGTCGGAAACTTGAAAACCGAGTACTACCCGGGGTGAGTGCCGAGCGTCTTGTACAAATATGTACAAATATCAAGGTGTAGTTATCGGTAAGTTGCGGAGAATCGGACGTCCGGGCACCGGACGATGATAAGATGTCCGCAACTGAATGCTTGATATTTATCCTGGTGGGTACCGCTTTTTGTAGTAACGCCGCGTTGAGCCCGCCGAGATGATATTCAAACTCGTGAGGAAAGAGCAGGGTCTGGTCCAGGGAATTGGCGGTACCTTTAAGGGCTCCTAGTCCTAATGCTCTGTCTGCTCTCTCCCCTACACTTCCCGATTCGATTGTTGCATCGCAGAGATCTTGGGTTCGACCCGCTCGGTCTCGCGCCCAAAGACGGCGAGGACTTCCGGTTGATCCAGTCTCAGGAGCTCGACCTCGGGCGGTACGCCATGATTGGCGTGTTGGGGATGATTGTTCAAGAGGTTGTAGACGGGAAGGGTATTCTGGAACACATCGTCTCGCGGGTTTAGACGTGTTTGTTGTGCGATGAGTTTTCTTCCCTCCTGGCGTATTTCATGTATTTGTGACTCCGGTGACGCGCGGTCCGAACGTTCGTATTGGCGCTTGTTGCCAGTTGGCGTGTGTGACGTATCTCGATGTCTTGCCGATGCTTATCGCGTGGGTGGAGTGATGAGTTCATTGATCTGGAGTGGAACTGCTGTGCCAGGGTTCACGGGGCGGGTAAGGGTGCGCATGGAACGAGTTGCAGTCATCATGTCAAAAACGATTGTAGACTTATGAATGAACCGATTTTTATGAGGGAAGCTGATGTCACGCAGTTGCGGATATTCTACTAAACAGAGCTTGCAATAACGACGTTTCCGGTCGAAGAAACCCGAGTGTCACAAGAAACGTCTGGCTTGGGGCCGTGAGAACGGAGTGGCAGCCTGGGCTTGCACGTGAAAAAAAAAATCGAAGCGAAAGACTAGAGTGTCCTTCGGCCGTGCTTCGATTTGGGCTACGATGCTGGGTGGAGCAGGAAGTTGCGTTATGGAGGAATAGAGCACTTCACGCTCCTAGCTGCAACACTCTAGATTGTTGGGACGAAATACAAACGATGAATTATTCAAAACATGCTGTGGCATGATGCTTTGAGATACGAACCACAACACTCAGTGTGGCACGATCGTGTGCCATATCGAATTATCCTCCTTGGAAAAACGCTTCCAATTGCTGGTCCCATGGCCATACAGTACTTTACAGCGGTTATGCAGTACCTAACACGGCTGACCAACTTACGCGGGGCGGTATGGAAGAAGCGCTCGCAGCGTAATTCCGATAATAACTGCACGAGAAGCGGTCTCACACGCGTTCATCCTTTTCTCCATCCATACACATCCTGAAACGCGGGCGATGCCGCACACGGTTACACCGCGTTGTGCGCACACATCCAGCGCATACTCTACTCACCCTCGACATAAAAGGACGAGCGGCAAGCGGACTAAGCGGAAAAAAAAAAAGACGAAATGCCCCCAAAAGCAAACGATAACTTTGCAACCGCTGCATCAAAAAAGCCTCACATACGACGGAGGTCTGCAACACTGGCATGTAGTTCGAATGCAGCACCTCAGTACATAACGTTAAACAATTTGTACAACACCTCTCTGCAATGCCACGGATAACACCAACTTGAGACAGCAGCAGCATCATTTCATTGTGCATGTCGTCGGTAGTTTTCGACAGATGAAGAAATTCGCTGGCACCGTCGAGCCCCGCGTGGGTAATTCCCCTTGTTCGTCCACCAGGATCTCAAACCCATCGCCAGAGAAGATGTCCGCCAGCTCGCCGGGTCTTGACGAGAAACCGGGTCCAGCAAAGAGTTTGGTGGTGCGCATAAGCAAACGGTGAAGTTGCGCAGGCAGGGGACAGATATGGCGAAATAGAACAAGAAGAGATAGTCGATTTCTCACCCTGAACGATAGGTGCGGGTGGTGTGCTTGCGTGGCTGTCTTTGCCCAAGCGTCCACAGCAGTCTACAATAGCTGACTGCAAACGCTTTGCTCCATAAACGGGTATTATTCTTTGTGAAATCTGTGAACCACGAAACCTTAGAGAACGATCCGGACGATGCAAAAAGGCGAACAGGAGAGGACCTCCTTTCCGGCAGGACCCACAACGCCGTCAAAACAGCCGTGGTTCGTATATCGAAGCCCGAAGACGGACAAGCCGGTTGAGGCAAAACCCAGAGCCGATTCGACCAATAACCACGAGACACGACGCTTTTGGTCGAATAACGCGCGGGTTGCAACTACCTCATCATGCGACTCGGTCGCCATGGCGGCACTAAATTCTCCGATCCCGTGTCCAAAAACGTAGACCAGATGAAATAGCCCCCTGGGAGCAGCACCTATGTACAGCAAGCGCGGAGACAAACGTATGAACGGGCGAACGGGCTAGCTGAACACGAGTGCATGGACGTTAGGTTTGCCGTAAACGGGAAACTAGAAGTGCATGACATCCAACGACATGATACGAGCTCGACATAGGACGCGACAAAAAGCAGTACCAGGACATACTTTAGCTCCAGTCCTGGGACCCCAAGCTTTTCACCAGTGTGTGGGCCGCACATGGAAAAGCTAGCGAGGCAAAGGGCCAGTGTGTGTCCCACGTGTTCCTCACATGATCTCGAAGTAGAGGTAACAGACGCTCGCACTTGAACCGGTGCCCGTGGACAATGGAAGCCCGCATTGCGTCAAGCGAACCCTCTTTCCTGAGGTCGGTGAGCGACCACTCGCACGCCCTTTGCCGCACTTCCGGGGGTTGTCCCTGCGTTGTCCCTTCTCTGCCGTCGGTATCGCTCCGTCCGCCAGCCCGACTTCTGACCCCTCCCAAACAGCCGGTCTGGGTTTCTCGTTGCGATCGCGTCGCGCCTTCTTCGCTGCCGCCACCATTACCACTGCCACCAACAACTTTTCCCGAAGACGTGTCTTCCAGCCACCGTTCGGCCAGCCTCGCGCCCCTTTCCAGAGCGTACGAGTGGTTGTCGACACCGACTACGCGGGTGCCAGGAGGCAGGCGCTGCGCCATGTAGACAGTGTCACGGCCGCTGCCACAGCCCAAGTCTAGGACCAGGCCTTTGCCGGGGAAAGGGCCGGCGTCATGGGCCGAAGGCAGCACGAAGCGGTCCATGCAAAACTCCAGGAAATCGTTTGCCCTGACCAAGAAACAGCAGAGCAACAGCGACAGCTAGTGTGCTAAGCGGTGTAGGGTAGGAACGGGTACAGGAAGGTTTCTCAGGGAGATAATGCCGCACGACGATAAAAGTGAGCAAAAAACGCAAGGGACTGAGCATTCGACCCCCCTTCCCTCCGCCCCCCCCGGTGTTTGCCATCGGGGTTGGGTTTTCGTCGCTTGGCAACGACGTTGTAAAACAAGCCAATTCACTTCGTGAACTCGGCAACCAGGTTACCGTTTTTTTTTTACCTCCGGTTTTTTTTTTTGGCGGTAACCATAATGGTGGTCGAGTAGATCATGTTGTGCGGGGTGGAGAACCCTCGCTCCGCGCAAGGGGGATGATCGCACCACGTTGTGTTAAAATGGTCACGCACCCTCGAGGCAGTTGCACAATCACAATGCTTATAACTATTTCAGGAAATGAAAGCACCAGAACATAAATTAAGTCATAAGCCCCCCCCGGTGTTTGCCATCGGGGTTGGGTTTTCGTCGCTTGGCAACGACGTTGTAAA
>CACKRE030005257.1:3952-26947 GCA_902602495.3 Ectocarpus sp. CCAP 1310/34
CTGAGGTCGATGTCCGCCTTGCTCCGATCCTGCAGCGGCTGGTTTCCCCGCCCCGCCGCCCCGGCCCACGCCGGCAGCGACGAGGGCGTGCCTCATCTCCTCCTTCCGCTCTCCATCTCTCCGCTCGTACCTCAGCTCGTGCTCTTCCATCCTCAGCATCTCCTGCATGGTTGCCCTCGACAACATCGTATCAAACAGAAGACGGTCTTTGGTTTTTTCGAACCTTGGGAGAAATCCCCTGACAATGTGCCTGCACATAGATTTTTCATCCCGGTTATCCCCATACGAGCGAAGTCTCATCCACAGCGCAACTGCCCTACCGTAATAGTCCATAAGACTCTCTCCCTGCCTCTGGCCTATTACGTTCCATGCGTCGTCAAGGGTTTGTCGCTCCTGACTCTTGTCCTGGCTATATTGCTCGAGAAACACGCGGTACCCTGCTTGAGGTGATTCTGATGCCAAGATTTGGGCTTGTGCGGGTTGCGCTGTGATCTTAGCAAGCATGAACGTCCAAATCTTCCTCGATTGCTTCACTCTCTCCTCTCCGTACGTGCTCCTCAACCAGTTCAAGTCCATACCAGTTGCACCAACAGGTACCTCTGAACCCCTCATCACACCAGCAAGTCCCTCATTCTCCAGCCACGCCTCAAATGCACTCGTGAACACTCGCAATGCAACTTCAATCGATCTGCTCTTCAGAAAATCATCACTCCATACTGGTACATCTATCTTTTCTCTCTGCCTCAGTTCTAAGATCTGGTTGTTAGACGTGCCTGGATGAGCACGGTGCCCCTGGTCCTGAGTTGATGTCGCGAAGGCCTGCTTCAAGAGATGGCCCAGCTCACGCATCGTGTTGCGCTGATCTTCCCCTCCTGCCGCTCGCGCACCCCCTCGGTTCTCGTGCATCGTTAACGGAGAAAGAATTACTTCCTCCTCCGTCCGCGATGCCTTCCCCGGGGGAAGGGACAGCCCGACATGATCCCCCCGGAGGTTGTCGTTCGTCTCCGTCCGGCGTGTTGCGCGCGTAGACACAGCAGCCACTCTCTTGATCGTGAACGCTAGCGTGTTGAGTAGCTTTGTGCGTCGGTGCCTTGGCGCGCGGGGTCCCTTGGTTGGGAAATAAAAGAGCCAGCGGCGCGGTAGCCGCCAACGGTACAGCAGTGTAGGAACTATGATGGGCGTGACAGCCTTCTCCTTTGGGATGGAGCGTGATAGCTCGGGTATGGCATCTCTGGATGTGGCGTGGAAGCCTGGTGACGTGATAGTCGTGGTGTATATGTCTAAGTAAGGACGTGGATGTCCGGAAGGCGTGATAGCCGGGTGGCGTGATAGCCGGGATTGGCGTGGTAGCCGGAATTGGCGTGGTAGCCGTGGCGTGATAGCCGGGGAAAAGGGACTTAATTGCACACAGGAAGGAGGAAAAAGAGGAAACAAAAACAAGTGAGAAACCACAACGCACAGCTAGTCACCATATCCGTTGTAGACGCACATATACCCCCACCCCCAATCCTGAAATATGCGGCAAAGTTGGTACCACCAAATCTAATCCATAGCAACTGCTGCACCCCCAAACTCCCCGCTCTATCTGCTCGGAAGTCTTGCTTGCAATAATCTTGCAATAATCTGTCGATGCTGTGAGTACGTCCAACACCGCTGCTGCCCTTCGCCAGGCAACGTGCGGCGGAATATTTTTTCGTGTCAATTTACCAACCGTTACCTTTTTTCGTGTCAATTTGCCAACCGTCACTTTTTTTGGTGTCAATCTGTATCTCACTCAGTCCAAAATTTTCGTGTCAATTTAACGTGGGAACCCAGGAATGTTCGCAGACCCACGAACACAGCGTCGGTACCCAACTTGAAGCAGGGAAGTTTCTGGCCCCTTGCAACACCGAGAGGAGGCGTCGTTTGATTTTGAACCAAGACAGATAGCCTCGCACACCACACATCACACACAGAGCCAGACATGGACAAACAGAGAGAGGGAGACACAGACCACAGCGAGGGCGAGACGGCGGGAGAAGGGTGTGCCATACACTGCTGCTGTTAGCTCTCGGCGGAGGAAGCGAGAGGAGAGATCAACATTTGGTTGTAGCAGAAGCAGCAGCAGCAGCAGCAGCGGCCTCTCTCTCTTTCCGCGGAGAGAGCACATGACACCAACAACACACAGACGCTGCTACGCACCACCATTGGTGCGACATGTACTGCTGTACGCCTCTCTACACTTTTGTGCGCGAAGGCCTAGTGTGCGACCAGTGCCTCCCGTGCTAGCCTGGTTACCCATCACACGCTTGAACGCTTTTGAGATTTCTCGATCAAAGCTCGAACCAACAAGCGAAGCACAAAAGCGGAGACATTTTGTTTTTTTTTAGCTGCTAGCCCTATCTATACCACACCCCTCCGTCCCCCCCGTAGTCACATTGATTGGCGCCCCCCACACCTCAATCAATATCTTGTAATACTGCTTATGTCTTTATGTCAGAATATGTGCCTTCCACAAGGGGAGGATATGACGGCGGAGGATGCCGACAGCATGGTGGTTGCGTGGATCAAGAAGCGAGCGGCAGAGCACAAGACTTTCGCCCTACGGGAGCAGTTCCTACTCTTGCACGACTTGCCTGCCTACATGACCTTCCGGACAGCGCTGCGCACGGGAGATTTCATGCTGTGGCTTGGCGCACTTCGCCGTATCGCTCCCATTTTCTACATCAGCGGTAAGGACCGATACCAATACCTGAAGGTGATGGCCGAGCTATTTTCCGTCTCCCTCAGCAAGGATGCTTGTGCCCGGCTTGGTTTGGATGAGAGGCAGGAGGTTGCTAATCGTGTGTACAAGACCTTGACGAAGAGGATACTTCCGAGTTTCATCCACAAGCTAGCCCCGACTGCGGTGCTTCGAGAGATAGCTGAATTCGAGTTTGGGCGGGAATTCCTCGAAGGACCACGTACGGAACGGGAATGATGCCGAGAGCTGGCTTTACTGCGTGCGCCTGCGGTCAAGAAAGCAGTCCAATGCTTGCGAGCCAGCCCGTCATTCGAGGGCGACATAGGCAAGGGGAAGGTCGTGGCCTTGGACGGGAGGGTGTTTCCAGAGGGAAAGTGGCAAGATATTCTCGGTGCCCCGGCAACGGCGTCAGAGAAGATGCGAGAGTTTATCCTGTACTTCGTCAAGAAGGACAAGACGAAGAAGGGAGCGACCAAAAATAAGATCTTCTCCATCCCGGCTTTAATCACAGAGAACAAGTCGACGAGGAGCAAGGGAAGGTCGTCAAAGCTGAAGGATACAGTTGGCAACGCCTGCGCGGGGGGGCAAGAGATGAAGGCGGTGGTCCTGAACATCTGGGACATGGTCGAAGGGGGGGGGTCGTTGTCCGAGGAACAAGTGGTGGGCATGGTGACGAGGGTTGGAGCATCGACGCCATTTAGCATGGCAAATGCTACCGGAGGTGAGGGATATATCTCAATGGACTCATGAAGGGGGGAGAGAGGAGGGGCTAGGGGGGAAGGGAGAGAGGTTGTGATAGAGAAAGAGGGCACCCATTTTATTTTTGCAACACTGTAATCACTTGACCCACTAATCGATAGCGGTATATCGTTACCACGACAGTAGATTGACGACAAAAAGATGTTTGTGTTGTTGCAATACCGAAGCTAACGGTGCGGATCGACCGTTGTCGGTGTTCTTCAGCTCCGGCTATCAGAACGGTGTTAGTACGTTGCTTGCACCATGATACTATTTCCATAGGATCAATCATACATATGCGTCCCTGCACCGCGTGGTTCTGTATTTTTTCTTCTGCTCATTTTCCAGAACTACGTTCTACGTGTAGCGATATTCTAATGTACTCATGAGAGCCCCTACTTTTTATTTTTGGTGAAAACTACCACCTTCAAAACTGCGAAGCCACGCACCAACCCCTCGCACCGCCAACGCCACTCTCCCCCCCCCTGCCCAATCCCTTCCCCCATGTCCATCGCGTGTGCTGACCAAATAACGATACAGGGGCTAAACATGCCAACAAATCCGCAGGCCCGACGAAGTGGCTCCAAGATCACAGCTCCGACGCCGTCGCCGACGAGCCGTTTTTCACCGTGCATGCCCACGGAGTGGGTCTGCCTGTGTCAATACACCAAGGGGTGAGGCAACGGGACTTGGAGGGTGGGGCAGAGGGGGGTATCAACTACTACGTGAGCGAGTTGGATTCGAGGTGGCAGATGGGAACGGATCTGCTCCTGGTGTGCTATGACCGTGCTCCACTTGTCCCCGCAATCAAAGGACGCGAGCAGTCGGGAAGGACGGACAAGATCGGGGGATGAGCTTTCTCGTTCGACCCGACATCGACGGACGCCATCCCCCCGTCGCAATACCAGTCATGGCTTCGTGACAACCAGAAGGCAGCGCGAGATGGTATCGCCGCGCACCTCGCCACGGACATACTCGACGACAAGAGGTGGACTGGAGACTGCACTCCCAACGGAGTCGTGGCGTTTTACGTTGTCGGAGGTGAGGCTGGTTTGAGAACATCTGATGTCGCTCACCCCGCGGTCAGCTCCGGGGGGGGCATACAGGGGGGACCGGCCACTTCACCAGAGATACTGGCGCCGGTCGGCAGCGTCGAAAACAGCACCGTGCGCTCTGGCGGGGACGGGACCGAGGAGGGTGGAGTGCCAACGGTTGCGGAAGAGGACCCTCTTCTTCACTACCGAAGGGGCGCGGACCGTTCGGTACAACGAGAACGTGGCCCCAACATCGGCGAGGCCGAGCTGTCTCTCGTCCACTTCATCGTGTGGGCCAAAAAGTACTGCGGACGGAATTTCGAAAACTGGCTGGTTACTTCGGTGGACACGGACCAATGGATGATCATTTTGCTGGCGATGAGTACGGGGTTCCTGAAGGCCAGTGGAGAGGGGGCAGTTGAAGTGACTGTGCACGAGGTTGTGGGTGGTGACCCGAAGTACACATGGGTAAACAGGGTGTTCGCCGTCATCAGCGGCCTCAGGGACGGCAACGAATCTGCGTGGCCCACGACGGACTCCGGTTTCCAGGGTTGGATTCCCGACGACGACGAGAAGGTACGCCTTTTTGTCCTTGTGTACCTGCTTGCTGGTTGCGACTTCCTGCCTGCCACAACGGGTCTACCTTTCGGAAACATGTGGGCTCTTGCTCTGAAGAGCGTGCGGACGGAGGGTGTGTTTCGGACGTCTATCTTCGTGCGTGAGGGTGGTGTATGGGGCGTCAAGATCGACGAGTGCATCAGTTGTTGGCGACCATATTCTATAGTTAGTATGAAGCTGTCTTCGCTCGTGGTGGACAGGAGCCCGGCTGGATTCCCCGTATGGTCGACGGCGATGTCGCACATTGCGTCGACGTCATCCGGTTGCTTATCCTCAGGGGTGGTTCAATGAGGGCTACGCCAACGTGCCCTGCGTTCGAGTCCATGCGCCAGCAGAGCGAGCGAGGCCATCAGGTGCTTGGGTACTGGCAAGACGGCTGTTTAGAGGTGGTACCAGTACGAGACTTCAACGGCAGGGGATGGGGGATCGACCCGAAAGGGGGGGGGACAGCCCGGGGTACGTGACAGCGGAAAACTGCGTGCTATGGCTGTCTGAATATTCTTACGTTGGCACCGACAACAAGACGAAAACGGAGAAATGTGGGTGCAAACCGGCCCCGGGTAAGAAGTTTCTCTGCGTGAGGTGCGGCTTTCGAAAAGCGGGAAGGACATGCTCGCTGGCATGCGTGTGCAAGGCTACCTGTGAACTGATTTGAGCATCGGAACCTTAGACTCGGATCGCTGCTGCTACATCCAGCGTTCCTGCTGCGTCCACTGTTCCTGCTACGCGTTCCGTTCCTGCTACAGCTTCCTTACCTGCTACAGCTTCCGCTCCTGCAACATCTGCCATCGTAGCCGGAGCCCTGCGTTCTCTTTTGGTGGCAAGCGCCGCGAGTCAGCAGGCGGCCGCACAGGCAGCCGCTAGGCAGCCGCTAGTCAGCAGGCAGCTGCGCCGGATGATTCGAGAGGGACCGAAGCGAAGGAGGAGGGGAGGGAAGAGGAGGAGGAGGAGGAGAAGAAGGAAAACGAAGCGCGGAATGACATTCCCGAGTGGGAGTCCGATGCGTCCGACTACAGCGATGCCTTCAGCGACTGGGGTCAGACATGTCGGATGGCGGGCCGGATGTAGGGTGGGGGGACGCGGAGGGAGTCGAATGTCCATGGGGGGCGACGGGAGCTGACTGGTTCTGAGGGTTCAACGGCCATCTTGAGGTGTATATCTGGTTCCGTGCGTATTTATCAACTTCGCGACCATAACCTGGGGGTGGGGCATGGACTGGGGAGTTTGTAGTCCGATTTCATTATGCTAGCACGCACTACGGTGCTTGGAACGCCGACCTGAATCCCACCCAGGTGACCTTAGTCCACACAAACCAACGCCCTTGTTTCCCGCGTGAACTTTCCGTTGTTTGTCTTTGCCGCTTTTGCTTGCGCGTGACTAAAAGGTGGCAGTGACGACGACAGGTTCCTCTGTGCGAGATAGCTCATGGTGGAGAAGGAGGAGACCTTGGAGTATAGGGTGTGGGGAGAGGGTATGCTCGTGTGGGGTGAGTGGGAACCGCACGAGCTGGATAGATAGGTGGCACCTCCACCGTTAGCCCTCTTTACTGCGATCCTTGCCTTTGTTCATTCGTTAATCTTCGGCTCATCTGGGCGCCTGTGGTGTACAAGTGTGTGTGTGTGTGTGCAGTTCTTTCGTGTAGTCCCTTTGGTCAAGAACCTGCTGTATTTTTTGTAGGGAAGGACTGCTGTCTACAGCGGTTCGACCTTTTTACCAGCGTGTGAAGTGCTGGAGTTAGTTTAGTATGTTTGTTTTTGTTGCCAGTTTTGGCGCCGCCGACTGATGTACATAGTGATTTGACCGTATAGACTATACCATCGGGCCGACGTTAGGAGCAGCCTTGCTTGTACATTTGGTTAAATATTTGCTCGGCCCAAGGCAAATAAAGCGTTGGACAAAAAACGGCCTTTCTTCTACAGCAACGTCGTACGTGTGCTTAATCGGAGGTGGAAGTCTCGTTCCACCCTATCCCTTTCACACGCACGTAGACTAATGCTCTCCATTGACAGCACGGGACCACGCCCTGCCACATTATTTTGCGAAAAAATGCGTGCGCCCTGCGGGCGATATGCCCACAACTAACATTGGAAGTACGTAGCGGCCATTTGTAGCCCACAAGAGGATGATCAGCAAAAAAAGAACCCCAGCCTCGGCCGAAACTAGAGGGGCGTCATCTGTACTGTACCTGTACATAAAGAAGGAGGAGGAGATACGGAAAAATAAATACACGCACATAGACTAGGAAGAGAAATGGTAGGCGAAACGTACAGAGAAGATGAGGTTGGATCCCCACTTCATCCCAGACCTTTGCTGATCGTCTCTCAGCAATAACAAGCAACTTTCCCATCTCAACGTGGTCGTGGACAAGCGTGTCAACGACAGAACCTTCATCTATCTCTAGGAGCAAGCTACCGCCAACGGCTTCACTCCTTGAAAGAACTGCGTTATTTCCGAGAGCAAAAAAATGATCATATAACGCAACAGCCGTAACTTCCGAAAGCGTCAAAAGTGTTCTACAGTTTTACGTAATCTACATCCTAAACCACTGTACGTAGTATGTGGGGGGTACCCCGCACTCGATCCTGATATACGGATATATAGCGGGTTTCGTGTATCATTGGCGGTATGTACATGTTGGTAGAGGGGCGATCCCCCTTGTGCTGTGCATGGGCTAGCATGCCCGGCGAACTCGTTAATATACCAAGGTCTGCTTGAGTCAACCTTTCTTCTCTGCGCTTCTGACAACAAGCTGCCCGCCTCCAAACATTTACAAGTCCTCCATTGCCCCCCCTCCCCCCCCCATGCAAAGCACAAGAGTACGCCCTCCCCTCCCCCCCCTCCCCATGTCAAAAAAACGGGTCTTGGTCCTTTCGAATGGCCAATAGAAGCTGCACATGTTTGGTGAGAAGTCTAGAGTACAGCGAGCGGTAAAGAGGGCATGCTCAGTGGAAGGTCAACACGCCTTAGAATGGCCGCGATGAATCAACCGAGCTTGTGCCAAATCTGCAAGTGGTCACAGTCGTAAGCGACGCCGATGATTCGATGGCTGCCGTCCACCAAGAACTGCACTCCGGTCAAGAGGCGGTTGTCCACGCGTGACGTAGCCACCAATCCCACCTGATGGTACGAAGTTCGACGATTCATATGCGCGTGTAGGGACGCAGCCACAAAACGGTGATGATGTATGTACATAATATATAGCAAATCAAGATACAACAGCGACGCTCGCATGTTCCCCAACTTTGTTTTTTTGGCCATGTGAAAAGGGCACTATAGTATTTGGCCGGCATCGTACACAGAAAGAAGAGAGGTCGGTAGTTGTTGTCGTACACAGCACGCAGTTTTTTTCCGTCCGCTCGACGCTCGCATGCTCCCCAGCTTTGTTTTTTTGGCCATGTGGAAAGGGCACTATAGTATTTGGCCGGCATCGTACACAGAAAAAAGAGAGGTCGGTCGTTGTTGTCGTACACAGCACGCAGTTTTTTCCGTCCGCTCGAGCCGCTGCAACGCACGCCAAAAGCGTTTCTTTGAGCACCAACCATGGTGTTATCCTTGCCCTTCGAACAATCGCTCAAGAACTTCGCGGAGTGCACATCGCACCCCGTACTCTCCCCTGCTCGGCTAGCATCAAGGGGGCGTACCAAGGGCCTGAGCGATGACGGAAATACTTGAGGTTTCGGATGTGCTCTCCCTTTCGGGGAGTGGCGTGGAGCAAGCGATATGATCCAGGAAACAGCCTTTACGTTCCCCCCTGGTGTCCGAACCCATGTGGCAGCACCAGTAGGCTCCGCTCGTAGCCAGCACGGATAGCAAGGGCACATCCCTATCCCCAACACTACGTGCCGGAAGGTCTTTTTTTGCCCGCAAGAGGGGCACCCCCGTTCGACAAACTCCCAGTGTAGCGTTCCTAACGCAGCTAAGCCCGCCGGCGAAGCGTGCATGCACACGCGAGGATGGCGGCATCTCCCACCCCGCGGTAGCGAAGGAACACTTCGTGCCGCAACGCCCCATACAACAACAACAACAACAACGACAACAGTAACAACAAGCACGGGCTTTCTCTCGCCTGGCCTGATGGCCCCTCCTGGCCGCGCTTGGGTAGCTCCCACACGTTGAGAAACAAGTCTTCCCCGACCGTAGCCAACTGCGATAGGACGTACGAACGGGAGATATAAACGCTACGTAAACAGACGATGATAGCATTACCGGGGATGAGTTGACAACGAACGGTTCTTTCTCCTCTCTTTCTCTTCATCCGGACGGTGAGCCGGTCAGCTGCGGCAGCTTTTTTGGTTGAAGGGGGGTCTGAGCGCGCACTGCACAAAACAAGATACCGTTCCTGCACACAGCAGGCTGCCGACGCGGGTAATTGTTTCTCCTTGCCGGGAAATATTGATTGTCCCCCCACGAACGTTTCAACCGTTTCTCTCCATGCTTTGCCTTCGTCTCGCCCTAATAGCAGGTCTCACCAGCATGCTGGAGGGATGCAGGTCCATCGCGTTGATGTTGCGGCTGTGCGCTGCGATCTCGATCGCAAGTGTTCTGGCAGCCCCGCCCCCCCGCGCCCGCCCGCACGAACAGCAAAACGTCAAGGCCGTCAAGATGTGGCGAGGAAGAGTAGTAAATGGTAACGTTCTCGAGAGCGACGGGTGCTGGTTAACGCTCGTATCACGATCGACAAGCGACAAAAGAATTCGCCCCCAGCGCCCGCCAAGGCACCACCGCTCCGTTGCGGTGTAAACGACGCCACCGACGAAATAACGGCTAGATGTGGTGTGTTTCTGGTGCCGCGGAGCAGGTATGTCCAGAAATGGAGGGCCATCGTCGTTTTGTCATCGAAAATTGGGCACTGCTTGTAGGTCTTTTGACCGCACCGTTTCTCGTGTGTTGTCATTGATGCCCACGTAACTCGGCTGGGTCGCGAAATCTCCCTCCCTCCCTAGCAGGTATGTCCAGAAATGGAGGGCCATCGTCGTTTTGTCATCGAAAATTGGGCACTGCTTGTAGGTCTTTTGACCACAGCGTTTCTCGTTTGTTGTCATTGATGCCCACGTAACTCAGCTGGGTCGCGAAATCTCCCTCCCTCCCTAACGTGCAGATGTTTTTCGTGACAAACGCAACACCCAACATGGAATGATCAACAACGGCGACGCAACGACGAGGCGCACAAAGCCTACAACCGCATGATAGGTGAAGCTTCGGGGAAGGTCCTCCGCACTCCCCCGTTTCCCCCACCGCTTCGGTCGATCCTCACTTGCTGCGGGTGTCGAAAACGCGCAGGTGTCCGGTGGAGTACGAGGCCACCACTGAGCCGTCTCGTGCACACAGGGCGGTAGCGGGGGTGCTGGGCGGCAAGAGGGTGCGATTTCGGGGGTATGCATGGTGGCGAACTATGAGAACAACCTCCGGGCATTGACAATCCGTCGGGAATTCGGTTCTGTTGATTGAAAAACACGGAAGAGGGGATGGTCTACTGGACAACGTCCAGAAATATTTGCTGAGTGTGAGGAGGCATCAGCATCGATCCCCCCAGGTTGTGGTCGTGTCAGTGCCCATATGCCGTGTCGCACTAGCGTGTCAAGCGTCTGTGTGGAATTCCCTACACGGTATACCATCCCTAACTCTGACCGTAGCGCCTGTGACATATTCTCACCCGTCGCCGTCGAAGGAGCATTCCCGTTCAAGGTGCTTGGCGATACTCCACACCATGATCGTGCCGCCCCTGCGGAAGCAGGAGGAGGAGGAGGAGGAGGAGGAGGAGGCGGAGGAGGAAGAGATTGAGGAGGAAGAGCATTAAGCAAACCAGACGACGTAGGACAACCGCAATAGCGAGTTTCGCCTTGGTACGGTATTTAGACCCATTTACTCTTGAGGACAACATCGGAACCTCACCTCGGGTGTTGACCGTCATCCTCGAGAAGAGTTCAATTCCGTTTCTCGCGACCTTGAACAGAACAAGGCTACAAATCAATCTCCTGCAAGACAGAGATCAAAGTCCCCAACGGATCCACAGTTCGTGAAGAAACGAATCGCAGTGATGAAGGCACAGCCGTCGCTGGCTCCTCCACAACACTGTGACTTCCGTTCCCTTCCCCCCGTTATCACCCCAGAGTCTTGCACGGGATAGCGTGATATACATTGCCCGAAACGGTTCCCCTTGGATCAGGTTTTAGACTAAATAGGGCTCAGGTAAGGGCTACGTCCAGCATGTACGGCTAGAGGAAGGTTAGCGCTAACGATACGTGAGGCACTCACGCGTCTCCGGAGACGCAGTACTCCGAGTCGGCCGTCGCGCACGTGATCGGTTCGCAGTGCCCTCTCAGAGTAGCCGTCAGCTCGCACGCATCCCCTTGGGGGCCGGTCTACCCTCTCGTGCAATCGACCGACGAAGAAAGTAGGAAACATTTAAGATATATCGGTAAACGATGAAAGGGATGGATTTCTTATTTGAATTTGTTGCTATGATAGACAAGGCCGTGCACAATCTTGATTAGTTGTGCGCTCCTCGTAAGCCCGGGCAACTTTGAAGCATCTCTCTGACCAGATCTTCTCTTGCGAGAAGAAGAATACGGTATAATATACGGCCCGTTGAGCACCTTCGACCTTGCTCGGAACTTTGAAAAAACAAACACCGTGGGGGGGTGGACTGGACGCCCCCCTAGCCTTATCCCCTGCATTTTATGCACCCTCTTAATCCTGCACCTTAGCTTGGAATGCAAACACGTCTCCGTCGCTGCAGCCGACGATGAAATTCCGCCCTCTCGGGACCATTGCAATGCCCTGATTGAAATAAACACGGGCAACATTCGTTGGGTCAGGGTTCAGACGTTTGGAGCACGATAGGCAAGAATGCGTGACACGCATGTATGGGCGCAAGAAGGGGTTTGCCCTCCACGGGCTTTTGATTCAGACCCACAGATTAAGCCGGAGAGCTGTTTAGGCGGTCCTATATGTTCTTTATTCCAAGGTGGACAACGTTGGTCTTGCACACGTATCTTCTGTTGGGTGGTTTGTCGTCATGGTAGTATGGACTTTTTTTACAGTACCGCATATGGACGACCACCAAACACACCTGTATGGGTGGCGTTCTCTCTCAAAAGCCTCGCGTGAGCTAGGAATGCCCTGGTCTCGTTGTGAATTTTCAAGTTTTCTTTTGAGGCGATGCGGTCTAGGTCCACCGCAAAGAAACGGTCACTAGCGGCTGTTCGTTCTTAATGCAGTCAACAGACATACCGTGCTTTGCTCTCTGTTCCTCTCCAACTCTACATCTTCCTTTCGTTCTTTCTTGCACTATCGGTAACAATCCTGGCAACCAGTTGTTCGCGATGAAACACCATGGATCTTACTCATCGGAGTAGGATAGTAGCACGACGACCACCACGCAAACAATGCCGTCATCACGAACAGCAACAACAACAACAACAACAACAACAGCAACAACAACAACGTGATAAACAGCAAACAATTCAACAAAGATCGACCGAGAGTGAAGGCCGCCCCGTTCCCCTTACCTGAGTGAAAGTTCCGCCGTCTTCGACCGTGGACGAACCGGGCGCTGTCTTCGCATCGAAGACGTAGATCAGCCGTCTCCCGTCGCTCGACCAGATCTGATACCACGAGGAGGATGCCGACGAACTGGCTGTGTTATGGTGAGGACGCACACCCAACGTAACGCTACCATTGATCTGAGGGTAAAGGGGCGCATGCAGGTTCACCCCACAACCGACTCCGAACCAATAAGTCTCAACTGATGTCCCTGAGCCAAGCACAAGGCACGAAATCATCTTTGAAGAAGGAATGTGACGAGAGAATAACAGAAACACGCGGAGCTCCTACACTTTGGAGGAGAGCGGCCTCAGAACGTCTTGCGCCTGCCCAGGTTGCCGTGCATAGTCCATAAAACGATGACATATCAAAAGAACGTTTACCAGGGCTATCTGTGACGACGTCTGCTGGTTGCCATGTCCCGAGCTCGCGACGCGCACCCTACTAATGACAGGTACCTACAGCCATTTTACCGAGGCAGGTGTTTGTCGCATGCGGCAAGCCACAAGCCAGGCGGCACGTTCGCTGGCGCCAGGAGTGACTCAAACACTCACACCCTCTCTCCTGTTGGCTCTTGTATTGTGTATGGGTTCCGTCCACGCAGAACTGAAGCCAACTCTTAACCGCCTCTCCTTCCAAATATCCTATGTTCTCCACCTGAGGTATTCGAATATGATTCTCTCCGCGCTTTGCTTTCATTTTTCTCGAGAACACACAGCAAAAGATGAGCTCACACCGAGACACCTTTTTACCACTGATGTTTGTTGGATTAGAGTAGAGCAATTACCTGCACCCCCGTGTTGAGGGCCACCACAAGGAAGTCGAAGTCTTCGCCTGAGCACAAGAGCACCTTGCGTGTTGTATGCATGTACGTGTACGACGTTAGCCTGTTGTCAAGCACTCCAGGAAATGTCAAACGCGCAATAAACGTGTTTACGGGGAGAAAGCAAGCCACCAGGAGTCACGAGACAGCATACTATGGTGTCGTCGTGGTAGAACACCATCGGCCGTGAAATTGCCCACACCAATATTCTCCACCTGCACAATACGCAGGTACGCCTTGCTCTGTGTGCCGTGTGGCGACCGGCGTACGCAATCAATGAGGTAAAACACGGCGGCAAGAAGTTTGTACAGTCATCGATGTCATGTTATGACGAAGAATTGTGATGGCGGGGTGGTGGATGCGCTTGGTTGGGGGGTCTTGACTCATGGTTGGGATCGACAAGCCATGGGAAGTTCCGGCTATCCGCACACGGAGAACAATATATTTTATAGGAAGTCAAGCCAATGACGCAGTGCCTTACCAGGCCTGACTTAGGGTGATGCTTGTTGTGCGCCACAATTTTCGACCAACTGCAACGAGTGCTTCCCTTCGCGAATGGAGCTTTCTTTCGCAAGGAGCCGGCCGTGAAAGTACCGTAAGAGTCGGAGAGATGGCACCGGGTGCGATCGATTTGTAAAATACTTTTTCCTCGTGTTTTTTGTCGCACCCCTGTGCGATCTCTCCAACCCCGGTGCGGGAATGCAAATAAATAATCTCATTTAGCTTTTTTCAAGGCACCCCGGTGGGATCTCTCCGACTGGTGCAGCGCCCAGACAGCAGCCTTACTTGTAGTGCTACAGTGGTGTAGTTTGCGCGCACCCCGGTGGCATCTCCCCGATCGACCGGTGTGTCTCTCCCCCTCTGAGTGTTGGTACCATGTAGGTTTTCATAAGCAAACGATGTGCGACGTACCGTACATATTTACAACGTGGGCTGGCTGGTACATAGCAGCTTTCCATGCAGCGAATGGTCATGGGTTTGAATGCGAGTTTGGCTTTTGCATGACAAAAGGACAGCAAACGACGTGGTTTCCATCTCGGGTACCGGTACGTACGGATTCTGGTTGCCTCCCTCGTTCGTTTTGGTAATCATCTACGAATACCAGTACGCAAGCAGCACAACATATTTACTTGCTGCCCAAGGTGGGGGTAGGTTGCATCTTGTACGTTGTGTACTTGGGTGGTGTATGGTTTGCAACTTCCATACTGATCGGATGAAAACAACAGACGATCCCGCGTGAACCGCGCCGACCGTACACAGATACGTGAAGGTCGCGCTCCGTTGACACCTGTGTTCACACGTGAGGGGGGCACACGTGAAACGTGCGCACATGTACCTCTTTACGGCAGGCCAGAAGTAGCTCAATCTTGGATTTGAGGATCGGCGAGATCGCACCGGACCCCGGTGCGGAAGTACAAATAAATCACGCTGGTCTCGTTTTTTTCGCACCCTGGTGCCATCTCTCCACTCCTACGGTATTCAATATTGTCAAGGCATGCTAGTTCAACTTTATTGAATACTAAACCGCAAAATCTTCACCTCCATAGCCCGTACCCCACCATCGTTGACCAGAGTCTGCCTCAGCACTCCGTCAAGTCCGTAGATGAGAACATCGCCCTTGTGAATGTAGGCCTGGCATTCGCGAGATTGGAAGATGATGTGAAGCGCACGATGTTCATTCAAGTTATATGTTAGCATCCACGTTCAGATCACACAGGGACAAGCATGCAGTCGGACAAGCAAGCGCCCGGTGAAACTCAAAGAATTTCGAATAGGGGAGAGCTTATTGGAGACATACAGGGGCTGTATTGGAGACATGCAAGAGCACCATTTTCATTTTCCATAGTGCTCGCAACCCACCCCTTACAAACCTTCCAGTCTGCCCTATTTTGTTAACTGGCCGCCTCCTGCGGGATCCAGTAAGACCTTTCGCTAGTCTTGTTTTCGCGATTGTTCTGTGTCAAGATAAGCCAGCACCTGTCATCCAAGACTGGCGCTATATCATGGGAAAATGCGCGAGAAGTCGCGTTCGTGGAGTTTGAAGGTACTCAACAGGGGGAAAAACACCGGGGCGATAGGGCGGTGCCACAACGCCTTCTACTGTTTCGTTCGATATCAGCACACCTACAGGCAGCTTCACCCAAAGAATGGATTTTCCAACTCACATCTGTCCACAGGACGATGTCCATGACTGTACAAGGTACACGTGTTTGTTTGTTTTGAACCTTTGAGAAGCGCGGATGATGGGGATCATTACATTAAAGAAAGATGGGGGTGTTACCTCACATACGTTCCTCTTCACACACTTGTGTTACCACACCCGGTGGAGTATCCGTCTCCCTAACATCTGGTCTCTTCTGGCCGCAAGGCCTGTGTGTTGAGTGGGCAGTATCCCGACCCGTCCACGTACAAAGTCAGCAGGATAGTCTATAGTATTTGCTGCCGACATGTATCTTTGACGGCGCCAGCAAAAAGATATTGAGCGCATAAAATGCTGCACTCACGAAGGTGGAAACGCTAGCCGTCAGGTTGTTGAATCCCAGCGAAGGCGAGAGCTTGAGGGGGAGGGGCTCACTTTCGTCCGGGACCCAAGCCATGGTGGTGTCACACCAGAATGTCTCAAGCAGGCAGCAGGGGGCGTGCTTCGCAAGGCAAGCACGGCAAGAGGGAACGAGCAACTGGTGTGGACACAGGGACTCCGTCGATGCAAACAATTGTTCCAGGCATACCCCTTCCCAATCGTCTTCCTGCTCGCGTTGCCCCCCCCCCCGCCAAGCTGCCGCTTCCGCGAGGCCTCACTTACCCATCCCGCGCTCTTCGCCTACCTCTCCCTCTCTCTGACNAATTGTTCCAGGCATCCCCCTTCCCAATCGTCTTCCTGCTCGCGTTGCCCCCCCCCCCGCCAAGCTGCCGCTTCCGCGAGGCCTCACTTACCCATCCCGCGCTCTTCGCCTACCTCTCCCTCTCTCTGACGCTTCAAGTGACCTCTGCTATACAATGTCTAACTCGTGGGCGAAAGGATCTTCTAACAACCTGGTAAGCGCAGACGACGTCACCGAAACTGTCCTATTGAAAAACACCCAAGAGCAAATTTGCTGCCGATCTGCCAATTTTGTAGGCTTGCATGCGGAGACACCAAACATGTCATCGTTGCGCCAACATCCATGGCACATCTCGCAGCAGCGCCTTACACGCCGTCTAGTATTGTCGAGTTCTTGGGCTGTTGCTTTCTTTCTGTTGTCCAGATAGAAAGAGCGTGGCGTCCGACGCCCTGTCCCCGTTAGCGGACTCTCCAATTACTCAGCTTCAAGATACCAACTCTGTACAGACGTACAGCAGAGAAACGTGTTCATAGACTATATGGTTACAAGCAGCGTAGCTCCCGAGGCGGGTTTGACGGCAGCAGCCCATGTGTACCTGTATTTGCACTAGCATGTTAGCGATTTTACATTGTTGTTTGCATTGTATCCCTTTTGCACACCTCTAGTCACAGAACGTACGGCAGTACCCAGTCCACCTCTCGCGCAGATACCGGTGCGAGGAGGCCTCTCGCCTGTTGTTGTTTAGTGTTTCTCACATTAGCTCAAAAAAAGAGAGATTGGGAGCCCGTGGTCTCAAAACCCGGCATACACGACCCCACGAAGAAACAGAAAAAAATAGAGTCGCCTGTGTAGCATGCCGAACGATTTTCAAAGCGTATTTTCTCCACAACCAGGAGGTCACCAACTGCCGAAAAGGGCGGTTTCGGAAATATTTCATCCAGAGCTTTCCTGAGAAGTATCAGTTGGCGCTCGCATCTTCCTGGTTGTGGAGAAATCACGCTATTATAATCGATAGCACCCCTGTGCGCTGACACGTAACCTTACGGTATGCATTCATGCATGCTTGTGCACTGGGCAGAGCTGTGGCAGCAACTCAACCTGTCCGTTGTCCGTGGCTGCTCATGACATAAACTAAATATTAGTAGGTGCTGCAGCAAGCAGACTTGACTGCGTCTACTCGACGTCTTTTTGGACAGATGACAGAAACATTCATTGGCGCCGGATGGGTCATTCTGCGGGTTCGTTTGATTTGAGCACTCGGCGTTTATGCTGGGTCGTCGCCTGATGCCCCACACTTGGACTACAAGTATATATAGGGAGATGTACACTATAGTTGAAGATTCAAACGCGTTGATGTTACATCACATCCTCCTTGTTTGTCTGAGCGTCTTCTCTCTCTCCTTTTCTCTCCCTCTCTCGCTCTTTCGCTCTCTCTCTCTCTCTCTTGGTCCATGCGCTCCTGCCATTCCCCGTCTCAGTCTTGGGGGGCGGCAGCAGCGAGCGGCAAGCCTAAGCCAACCAAGGGGAATGACGTACCCCCGCCCGCTACCGGCGGCGGAGCAGCTGGGTCTACCGCACGAGCGGCGGCACCGGCTGGAGGGGGCAAGATGAAGTACGTGCCCCCGCCGACCAACGCCGGCGCGTGGAACCGCCCCAAGGTATTTCACACGGTGCCCCACGGCTCACAAGAAACGTCTTGACAAGAAATCGAGCGTCATATTTATTCGGAAGATGGTGTACGAACTTAGCTACACCTACATACATTTTGCCTAAGCAACAGCCGGGCTCAATAGTGTTTCTGACGAACGGGCCGGCTATGTATTTATTGTTCTGTTCCGACGGCCCCCGTTGTTCAGAGCTCGGTGTGTGCCTGGTCCATTGCTTTCAGTCGGGAGGTAGCCTTAGGAAGTTTGTTACCATCTTGGCGTCGATTGACAGGTCGTATGCATACTCGGGTGCTCCTGCTCGTTTTGCTGGCTCTCGCAGTTGAGCTGGAGCTATTGGCCTCTCCAATCTCGACGCTCCTTTCTCAAATCTGTCGACGAGGCTTGAACGCATGTTCGCGGTGGAGCACAGGCGGGAAGCGATTGGCTCTATGCAAACATGCGGCGTGTTGCCGTTGCCGTCTTCTTTTGGGTGTGTATCTGGTAGCCATGAAAAATGAAAGTGCGTGGTTCGTAACCAGCTTGCCCACAGCAGATGGTCTGAGCAAGCTTGCTCCACGCCACCCAGTTTACACCCAAGATCCCCTCTCCCCCCCCCGCCCCTATCCGTGCGTGGTGCATTCCTGCCCGGTTGGGCTCGCGTTACATGGCGTCGACATCGGGCATCATCTCTCCCAACACCGGTGGCCATTTCGCCGACGCTGAAAAAAGGCTACTGGGCAAGGCCCTTGCCAATGGAAGGAGCTGGCGGATAAGGAGGTATGTTGCTTGGCGTTTTCCCTATCCTTTGGGTGTGCCCCCTTTTCCCGCTCTACAGTACGTTACCCTGACCGGTGTTCAGATCCATGTGAAATGATCCTCGTGGGAAAAGGTGGACCCCGGCGTTGGTGTGCCCTCCCCACCGTCCGCCCGTGGTCTCGTGAAGAGCACCAGATATGTTGGCGGGTGCTGCTGTTGTGTCTCAATAAGGAGTAGAACTTGCGGTTCGTCTCGAAGGAAAGCGCGACCTATGGCAAAGTGACTGAGGAGATCAACAGATGAGTACATCCCGACAGTCATAAGGCATTCGAAGCACGACGTCATCTGTGGACAAGGCGATGAAACCCCCACCCCCTGTCCCTCAGTACTAACCCGGCCCGCCTCAGTTCGTAGGTTGAATGGGTAAACATTTTGTCGCTCGTGGTGATGAATGATGTGGCGACTTCGATCGTGTGGAGGCACCGTCCACCAAAATAATATACTTTGTGTTGCCCCCTCTCCGTTCCGGCTTTTTTGCCCTTGGTTTTCTGTTCTCGCCAGGATGCTCAACTGAAAGCAAGCAAGGAGGTCATGAGGTGAGAAAGACAGTGGCCGCCTGCGTGCTACCTATTGCAGTAGATGAAGTACGCTTTAGTATTGTTGGCTGTTGATGAATAACGTCAGTTCTCGGATCGATATGTAGCCATGCCCTTGTGTTGTCAGCGCCGGCGCTGCAGCAGCAATGCGTGCAGCCGCCGTCTGTTTACCGTTGTTCCCACGCCGTATGCGATATCTACACGATGACGCCGGAACAAACTCTGGGAGCAACCAGCGCAATTCAAGCGGGAGGCACATTCCTTAAGAGTGCGGGTGAACGCACAGCTGTGCGATCGATGTTAAAAGCCCTATTGTTTCACAACCAGGCCATTGCCGAAAAGGGCGTTTGTAGAAAGATTCCGCCGAGAGCTTTCCTTCGACGTGTCGACCGGTTCTGGCACCCTCTTGGTTGTGGTGCAATGGACGTTTTCACGCCTGTGCGTTCGTCCGAACTTCTTGGGGAAGTATATTTCAGGGATTGCGCAGGAAGTGCGCCAGCGGCAGCAGCAGCAGCAGTATTATCCCATCTGAGGGAGAAATATTGATGATGCTGTTTTATTTCTTTTGGCACACAAAACAGCTCCTTGCTGCAGCGGCGGTTAAACGTGTGCGTTGTGATTGTTGTTATGTCTTTTTCTTGAACAATCAGGCCATCAAGTGTCGTCACTTCTGACAACTCTCGGTTTTTTCCTCCATCCACACAGCAGTCGCTGCTTCCTGTTCTCCGAGGCTCAATGTTGTTTTCAATCAATTCACCTTGTTTCCCGCCTTGTCGCACCATTGATCGGATCAGGGCCGAAGCGAAGCAGAACAACTCGGTCGGCATGAGCGGGAACGATATGGCCGACATCGCCGCAACCAAGGTAAAACACCCGGAGCAGACAGGAGTGTCTGCACGAACTGACTCCTGTGAAGGAGTGAACATACTTGTTTTTTCCTTCTTGGAGATGTGCAGGGTCGTGTGCTCTTGATCCATGAGCGTGTCGGATTGTAGGGATGGAACGCTGTTTTTTATCATCGGGGAGAAAATGTTTTGCATCTCAGGGGGGTATGCAAATATCCATCCTGTTGAGGTACGTGCTCGCAGCACTCCGGATCACTCCCATCCGTCTTGCAGGCCCCAGCCTTTTCTGTCGTTCTTCCGGTCTGTTTGGGGTGTCTCTGTGGCCTTCTGAGTCTTGCTTATCTCTGTTGTTCCCGTCCCGTTCTTCATTTTCTGCCTCTCCCGTTTGCGGCAGTCCACGTCCTGAAACATGGTCAAATTATCTTCGTGGTTTCTTTCGTTGCTCAGTTGTTCTCAACAGTAGTTTTTTTTTCTCTCCTTTCGTTTTGCAGATGGAGTTCGACCTGTGGACGAAGGCCGACGTGACGACGACGAGAAACTGGGCCAGGGCGGAGGAGTGCAGGATCCCGAACAAGCGTGTCGCCAAGGGTGGCAGACTGCACAAGTGAGAAGGGGCGAAAGACTGGCAGATGAAGAAAAATAAAATCGGTCGGGGAGAAAGGGAAAGTCGTTAAACGTGTATGGCGAGAGAACCCTGGTGATCTCCGAATGGGTTGCGATATCTCTGCAGACTGTACGATTTCTTCGAGATGGACATTGTTTGGACTTGTTCTCTAGTTGGTATGCACCCAGATCGAGAGAGAGAGACAGACAGACAGACAGACAGAGAGAGACAGACATAGAGAGAGGCAGTCAAAAGGGGGTAGAATACACCATTCGTATACGAAAGAACTCTCCATGAATCTCGGTATACTCCTCTCTCTTGAACTGTTTTCATACTTGACACAATACATCCATGGCGCACACCCCTCTTTGCCTGGTCCTTGGTCGGGTGCGTGCGTGTTGCCACGGCATGTAGGTTGCAAGCCAGGTCGCCCACACGCTGCTTGAGTGGAGCAACCACGGTTTGCGGCACGTCCCCTATATTAGCCCCAATGCTCGGTACTGTGCTGACTTGAATTTCTTGCCCCGTCGCGCTAGGTTCATCAACATCCTGTTGAACAACTGCGAGTTCATCAGTGAGCGGCTCGCCTCGGAGAAAAGGTACCAAGATGCGTGCCGAGACCCGACCTTGCCTTCCGGTCTCGATCTCAAGAGGCAGTTCGTGGCTCCCCTTGCCAAAAGAGTGAGTTTGTGCGCGATTTTAGTCCTTGTTATTGTTCTGTTCTTGTTTACGGCCTTGTTGTTTTTTTGCAATCCTCGTCATTCTTATTTTGGCCTTTTAAGGGTTTTACTCACGATTTTCTCTGTGCAAACGTGATTTTCGTGGTCACCGGCTAACTTACCCAAAAATGGTGTACAAATATGCAAAAAAAAATAATGTGAAGACAACAACAAACGTGAGCTTTTAGTACTAAGGGTTTGTGATGTTGACGCTTCCACCTCCGTAGAGGTGGGAGGATATTTCGGTGTGTTCGTCTCCGGGAAAATTGGCGCGTTGGGGCACAAAGCGAACAGCCTTACGCTCTGCCATCATATCTATGTTCACGCTCGTTTACCACAACGCCCTCACATGGTCCTATTTTGGAACCCAGATCTGTTTTGTGGCCTGAACTGTGTTGCGGCATCACAGCAGCTGCTCGCTGGAGAAGGTGTGGGAGGACGAAGGGGCCCAGCATCACTATTTGATTCTCGAGGATGTTGATCCCTCGCCCACCGTACCCCCCCCCCCCCCCCCCCCCCCCCCCCCCCCCCCCCCCCCCCCCCCCCCCCCCCCCCCCCCCCCCCCCCCCCCCCCCCCCCCCCCCCCCCCCCCCCCCCCCCCCCCCCCCCCCCCCCCCCCCCCCCCCCCCCCCCCCCCCCCCCCCCCCCCCCCCCCCCCCCCCCCCCCCCCCCCCCCCCCCCCCCCCCCCCCCCCCCCCCCCCCCCCCCCCCCCCCCCCCCCCCCCCCCCCCCCCCCCCCCCCCCCCCCCCCCCCCCCCCCCCCCCCCCCCCCCCCCCCCCCCCCCCCCCCCCCCCCCCCCCCCCCCCCCCCCCCCCCCCCCCCCCCCCCCCCCCCCCCCCCCCCCCCCCCCCCCCCCCCCCCCCCCCCCCCCCCCCCCCCCCCCCCCCCCCCCCCCCCCCCCCCCCCCCCCCCCCCCCCCCCCCCCCCCCCCCCCCCCCCCCCCCCCCCCCCCCCCCCCCCCCCCCCCCCCCCCCCCCCCCCGCCGCCGGTCGTTGCCATCGGGGTTGGGTTTTCGTCGCTTGGCAACACCGTTCGTTGTGAAACGAGCCGATCGCTTCGTGAGCTCGACAACCAGGTTACCGCCTTTTTTTGCCTTTTTTTTTTTTACAGTAACCATAATGTGATGGTCGAGGAGATTGCGTTGTGCTGGGTCGATAACCCTCACTCCGCGCAAAGGGGATGATCGCACCACGTTGTGTTAGATTGGTCAAGCACCCTCGAGGCAGTTACACAGTGCTTACAAGCTGCCTCTGGAAGTGAGTCTCTAGAAATGAGTCTCTAGACGTGAGTCTCTGGAAGTGAAAGCACCAGAAAATAAATGTGTCATACGTAGCTGTCATCCGTACGCAAGGAAGTTAGCACAAGATACCGAACACCCTTAGCAGGATGCAGCGTACCCTTTATGCGACTCGCCGAATATCTCACGGCGCTTCGCGCTTGGTGATGTGAGAGCCTGGTCCGGTGAGAACCCGGCGTGCTCCGTCCCGGCTTTGTAGGGATGCGAGGTCAATGGTCTAACGACTACG
>CACKRE030005257.1:63201-76002 GCA_902602495.3 Ectocarpus sp. CCAP 1310/34
GTTGATCAGCCTATCGACGGAGTGGAGTGGCCGGCTTCACTGCTGCAGATTTATTTCGGGATGACGTTCGACCACTCCATCGTTGGCGTCAAGTGGCCAGCGCTCAAGCAGTTCAAACTCGGGCATTTTTTTAACCAGCCCAAAGCCGGAGTCGAGTGGCCGGCCTCCCTGCAGGAGCTGTTGTTTGGTGATCATTTCAACCATCCAGTTGCTGGAGTCATGTGGCCGCCTTAACTTAAGCGGCTCGAGTTCGGTAGATTTTTCAACCATCCGCTTGCTGAGGTCGTGTGGCCGACTTCCCTGCAGCGTCTCTATTTCGAGGATGGTTTAACCAGTCCATCGCCGGAGTCGTGTGGCCGCCTTCGCTGAAGCGGCTCAAGTTGGGGGGTTGTTTTGATCAGCCAAACGACGGAGTTGTGTGGCCACGCTCGGCGCGGGTTCTGAAGATGAAGCGTCGCGCGGACACTCCACTACGTCTAGCGAGGAGGCCATTCGTCGTGCTCCATGAATCAGAGGTGCAGATACCATCGCTTGTTAGGTTTACTGTTGATCCCAATGTGCTGTGTGTTGCTGTCCTCATCACATGCACGTGGAAGATGCAGCTGTTAAAAGTATGCGAAGACACTCGACTGTCCACGTGCAGTCAGATACATGTGGGTGTGAATGGCCGAGCTGCTCAGAAGTACGAAGACAACATACCTATATTTTTTCATAACATTTCAATATTTTTCGTGTGCCGTAAGGCGGCTTCCTTTGGATTTATTTTTAATTGTGATTTTACGTTCAATGTGCACATAACGCATGCTCCCTTATCTCTCCTCTCTCTCGCTGGGAACCCACAGGGTCCTTTTCACCAACTACATGACGACGCTGACTGGTGGGACCATTGCTTCTCTCCCAACCTTGAGTGACTTGTACGTCCGTGCAGCTGGATTTCGGTGGTAGAAGACATACATGGGGGTAGAGGCTGCCGTCTGGGCTCATACGATCACAGCAATATTATCAACTGGTGATGGTAGTACCGAGTCATGTGCGTTGTTGGCCCCCCGTGTTTCATGGAGACAACTGACATATTTGGGGCAGCTGACTTAACATTTCAATGGCAACCGGCCGGTAGAGGAGTTAGCTGCCAGGTGTCTAGCAGGTGTGCGTTTCCGAGCTCGACTTTCCAAGCTATGACGTTTCCCCAAGCTAAACAAGGGGACTGCCAGCTTCGATGTTTCCCATCAGATATTTTATCAACGGTGTTGCGGAGTATTTCCCTGATGAAAGTGCGGGAGATGTGGTAACTCCAGATTGAAGGATGCCCATACAACCGAATATCTGTGAAAGAGTCATGGTTTTTGTTGTCCTTGGTAGAGGAAATAAGCTAGTCCTTCACTATCAGTGGATGATATTTTTCCGCTTCTAGGAGGCGTTGTTTACCTCGAACGATGCACCTTCGGCAAGCAGGTTCTGAGGTCAAGGTTCTCTACACTGCGATGAGCCGGCGAGCACCCCGTAATTGTCGTCGAAGAACTGTAGCGTACATGAGGGTGAGTTGTCACTTAGCACGAAGTCGAGGCCGTCCGGAGGCGTATGGGCCAGGAGTGTAGAGTTCGAACATCGCACCAACACAAGAGAGATCATCTCGTTGTTCGTAGCATCGCTACATATGTGCAACGCGGTCGAGTGACGTCGGGCGGCGGCAGCCCGAACGCGTTCGCTACTAGTATTGGATTTTTTATGGAAGTTGTTGATTACTTGCCACCATCTCGAAACCGCTAGTCGCAATGGTCGCGAGTTCGAATCCCCATGGGGTGCAAGAATTGCCAAACTTGCGGGTGAAGGCGAAAAATAGCTGAAAAAGCTCCCGTGAGTACCAAACTTCGACGTTAGCACCGTTGAGGAGGGAAAGGGACGGCTGAACCCTTCTCGCGATAGAATAAAATTCAGCACGCACCGCAAGAGGAAGGTGGGGCACGAAATAAAAAAAACAAGGAACAAAGTCCTGGTGGTGTGTTTACCCCCTCCTGTGACCCTGGTTTTGGAGAGCGTAATCGTACCGCCGCTAGAGGACGCCGGAGAAGTATGGGAAGGAAATAAGAAGGTAGTGAAAGAACTCGAGGCGGCACAGATGAAAGCAGCGAAAACCATTCTAGGATGCTCCAAGCGCACAAGTAAGGCAGCCGCCAGGGCAGAATTGGGGATCCAATCCCTACGGTCGGGAAGAGACGCAAGGAAGTTGACATGGCAGTATCGCATGTGCGGGATGGGAAAGGAGAGGTTGCCGAGAATTGTATGGGAGCGAATTGGGCAAACAAAAAAAAGGGCTAGACAACCCACGGAATGGGTCAAGGTTGTAGAGGACGTATGGAAGGGGTTCGAAATCGACTAAGATGAAACGCTGGAAACGGAGGGTCTACAGGGGTTCAACAAGAAGATATCTGTTGCTTGTGCCGAGAGAGAACAGAATCTAAGGAAAGAATCCAAGGATAAGGAGGGTCTAGAGTATGCGGAATGTTGAAGAAAGGAATAGGGTTCAAGGATTACCTACATGGACCAATGGATGCAGGGACAAACCATGCGGTCAAATTCAGGACCGAGGACATAGGCCTTCGAGAACGTCGACGAAGACATAGGACGGTTGATGACGAAGACAAGTTCAAATGTGATTGCGGCTTCGAATGCGAAGACCGTGGTCATATAGTCGCGGAATGTTAGTTGTATGAAGAAGAGAGTGAAGTGTACATGACTGAGCTGGGAAAAATACAAGGGAGGTACAGGGAAATGTTTGAGGCATGGGATAGAGAGGAGAGGACGGTAGCTGTACTGGGGAGTAGGACGTGGTTTGGAAAGGCGGGAAGGGATATCGTTAGGATAGATAGACTAGGGAAGACATTTTTGAGCCACCTTTGGCAAAGTACGAAGGAACGATTGGCCATCGGTGATCTGTCCTCTGGGAACAATGCTCCGTCCTCTCGAGGACGCGTGTTCAATGGTCCACCCGCGAAAGCATGCAAAACATAAGAGTACGCCCCCCCTGTGTGACCCTGAATGGTTGTAGTTGCACCAAAAAACACACGGAAAGGTGTAGTACTCTACATGCACTGAAAAGTGTAGTACACGCCTCACCACGAAAACTGGGGGGGCTGCCACCACAATAAAGAGGACGAAAGCACGCACACGTTCTTTCAGGCCAGCCGGTTGACGAGGTCGATGCTAACAATAAAAACACGCACATCTCTGCGAGGTGGTAATATCGAGACTTTTGGAGAGGTACTTGTCGTCGGTATTGGTCAGATGTATTGCCCTGATACTTCAAGGCTCAGATTTGCGGGAGATATATGCAGCCGATAACGGATTTGTTTGTCTGGGTCTACCCCGCTTGCCAACCCTCGCTGAGACATACATGTAAACACCTCTCTCATCTTCTATCTACAGTAGTCAGTGGACCAGAGGCAGAGTCGTCGCGCGTGGTGGCGGAATGGGAGGTTGAAGCGGAATTCGAGGTCGAAGATGACGGCGAAAGCACTGTGGGGCTGAAGACAAAGAGGGTCACGGACTCAACGGCGCCTCGTCAAGATGGGAGGAGGTCCTCTCGCTTCGATGACACGAGCACCAGGCAAGAGGCTTTTCACACCTCAAGGTTGAAACAGTATCGGCTGAGGCAATCTAGATATCGAAACAAGTCGATGTCGACAAAGGTGTATGTCAAGCTCTTGTTGCCCCTTGTCACAATCGAGGGCCAGCTACCTAGAGACGATAAATGTGACCCCTCTCCTCCTTTGCCATATTTCCGATGGTGTGAATGCTTCCCTGTTTGATAATTGTTCGGTTTAATCAGTTCTAGACAAAATAGGTGAAGATAATAGGCGCGTTGACTTGGCCAACCCCGATACGTCGCTTACGCCCTCTCTTCCGCGCCGTCTCTCCACCTACTTGCACTTCGTATCAATTCAATTCAAGAGTCTGCCGCGCCGGGGGAGCGCGGGGGCACGCAGATTATCATCTCACCGAATCCTTCCCGCGCGTCCTAGCCAACCAAACTCACGACCTGCCGACAGAGTCTTGGGGCCAACCACCGTCTGGTTTTGGAGCCAGTTGAAAGGTTGACGAAGAACGAACCATTTGTCTTTCTAGCCCTGTCTCATTCCCTCCCTCCGCCCGCCACCATGCCGATGCGGCTGTTGCGGTGTCGACGCCAATTTGATGGCAGCCCTCGATTATAAGCGGTTCGTGTTGACCGAGCAGCTTTAATGCTCGTCATTGAAGCTGAACAAGGTGCGCCGGCGCGAGGCGGCTTTGGTCGTGACGGTTGGCGAAGGCTAAATGCCCCTCGACCGCCTGGGTCGGACCAGGAAGCAATTCGAGGTGGGAGTGCGCCCGGCGACGGCCGGAAAAACGATGACCGGGCCAGGCGTTATGCCGGCGTCAAGCGTTCCACGAATCCGTCCGCGCGGTCTGGTATGGTGCATGGATGTAAACGCACTCGAACAGGGTGAACTTGACTTCACTTGCGTTCGTTTCCTGCGACTCACCGCGACAGCCTGCCAGAAGCCTCTGCCGGATGGGCTTGAGTTGCCGCCGTCCCTTGAGTACCTCAAGTTCGGGTCATATTTCAACCACACCATCGCTGGAGTCAAGTGGTCGCCGTACCTCAAGCAGCTCCAACTCGGGCATCATAATAACCAGCCCATCGCTGGAGTCGTGCGGCCGGCCTCCCTGCAGGATCTACTGTTTGGTGTTCATTTCAACCAATGGAGTCGTGTGGCCGCCTTCATTGAAGCGGCTCCAGGTCGGGTCATATTTCAACCAACCGCTCGCTGATGTCGTGTGGCAGGCTTCCCTGCAGCACCTCTTTTTCGGGTATTACTTCAACAGGCCTATCGCTGGAGTTTTGTGGCCGTCTTCGCTGAAGCGGCTCAAGTTCGGGGCTTGGTTCGATCAACCAATCGACGAAGTTGCGTGGACACGCTCTGCGCGTGTTCTGAAGCTGAAGTCCTGGGGGGATGAGCGTCGCCGCCCTCGCCACGATGTCTAGTGAGGAGTCAATTCGTCGTGCTCCATGAACCAGAAGTGCAGATACCATCCTTGTTGCGTGTTTACTCTTTATCCGAATGTGCTCTTTTCTTGTTGTCCTCATCACATGCACGTGGAAGATTCAGCTGTTGGAAGTATGCAAAGACACTCGACTGTACGTGCAGTCCGATGCATGTGGGTGTGAATGACTCAGCTGTTCAGCAGTAAAGGGAAATTAAATTCAGTTTTTACATCAGAGTTGAATATTTTTCGTGTGTCATGAGGTGCGGCTTCCTTTCGGTGCGTTTTTTATTTCTTATGGTATTAGTTTTTCATTCAATGTGCACATGACACTTGCTCGTTTATCTCTCCTCTCCATCGCTGCGAACCGACAGGGTCTTTTTCACCAACTTTATGACGACGCTGCCCACTGGGACATTCAGTTCTCTCCCGGCCATGAGTAACCTGCACGTGTCGTGGAGCTGGATGTCGCCGCCCATCCATCCGCCCAGAAGGAAGCTGAACACCGTTCAGCTATGACTTCTACCACGACTGCCAGCTTCGATGTTTCCCGCGCTCCATCAGCTGCTATGAGATTTGAGTGGTAGCAATGTCATCTGTACTGCGGAGTAGTCTAGTTTCCTGAGGAAAGTGCGGGAGATATTACTCTCGATTGAAGGGTCAAACAGGGGACAGGACTTTTTTGGCCCCTTTTGCAGGGAACGTGTCCTCCTCATCTGTGTTCCCAGTCTACCTTTACGAGCAAGGCAACAGCAAGCACTGCCCTGCTGGTCCAAGAGAGATTAATTAAACAAGTGAGGCTTCATCAGGGCTGGAGGGATCGCTACGCATGTCATCCCCCGACGAAGCCAAACAGAAACGGGGAATCGAACAAAAGCAATCGACGATCACCCATCAAGGCAACTTGAATCGCATAGACTACTGATTCTATCCTTCGTTGTGTCCCCACTAGACCGGGGTGTATATACCGCCAGGGTTGCACTGGCCTTGCCATTCCCCACGTAAACCTGCAATACTGATGCCTTGGGAGGCTCAAGACAAGCACCATGGTGATACATGTGTGCTTCACTCCTACACACAGGCCAACAAACACGGCACATGATATCCCCCACCGGCACACTATACCGAGACAATCCATGCTGTAGGCCCTCGCCGGTGAGGTTCACCCCCGCCATACCCAGATACGTCAAGGGTGGTCACGTTTCAGATAAGCATGCCAATCGGCACAATACATATCCCGACCAAACTAGTGAATACAGAAGGCGCCACAAACGTACAGAACTTGAGCCTAGAAAATTCAAATTTAAGAGATTTGGCTTTAATAAGAAGAACAGGTACTCAGTTCCGACGTGGTCTTAAGAACAAAAACCCGACTTTGTGGTGTACCAATGCGCATACACATAAGGACGGAGCCCCAACACACGTCGGGATGGTGGGGGGTGACCCCAACAACAGAAGTTAGTTTCAGATTCGCGGCGGGAGGGACCTCGTGAAATACTGCTTGTACGCGCGGAGGGGGGGGGCAAACTCATGTTTTGCATGCCTAAGCGGTCAAACCATTGACCACACGTCCTCAAGCGACGGAGCAATGTTCTCACAAGACCGATCAAAAATGGCCGATCGCTCAATCCTAGTTTGCCAACGGTCGCTAAAAAACATTTTCCCTAGCCTGCCTCTTCTATCAATATTGTTACTTTCCGCCCGTTAAACTCTATACCCCAATACAGCGACCAACAACAACACCTCCTGGAGAGAACAGTGCGGGTCCCGACCTGGGCGATTCACCGTCGACATGCTGCTCGTCGTCCGCCGTCCCCAGGAGCTGGGGTGGAGAAATAGAAGGCCACTCTACATGTGATTCATCGACCTGCAGAAGGTTTATCATTCGGTGGATCGAGAGCTGCTGTGCAAGATGCTGGCCAGGGCCGGGATTCCCGCGGAGATGACCACCGTCATCCGCCGATTCCACGACGGAATGCGAGCCCGGGTGCGCATGGACGACGACGGAGAGTTTTCGGATTGGCTCTGGGGCTTGCGACAAGGGTGTGTGCTGTCCCCACTGCTATTCAACATCTTCTTCGCCACAGCTGTCGAGGTCGTTGTCACTCGATTCTGCGAGGATGATGTTATTTTGCGGAACCGGTGCACCTGGCGGAGGAGACCGGGGCGGGGCCGGGGACACCACTTGACTAAGTACGGAAGACAGTATGGGGGATGCTGTATGCCGACGACGCCGGCGTTGTATCGAAGTCCGCTGACTGGCTGGCGAGAATGATGACACCGTCATCGTGGAAGTGTTTGGGGAGTTCGGGCTGACGGTGTCGGAGAAGAACGGAGACGCTCCTGATGCGGATGAAGGAGGACGACCAGCCAACACCGCTTCCCACACCGTCACCACTGGTCATTGAAGCAGCGGGACAGAGGTACGCCCAGACGACTTAGTTCCGGTACCTTGGTGGCCTCGTCAGCGAACATGGCGACCTCACCCGCGAGATCAACTATGGGTGCAGAGCAGCGTGGGTGTGCGTCAGGAGGTAAGGCCGACAGCTCTTCGACAGACCGAATGCACCGTGTCGACTCAAGATTCACCTGCTCCAGGCGGAGGCAATGGGGGTGCTGCTTTGACATGGGCCCCACGTCACGACCACCACCGGCTGTTGCGGTCGATACACCACCGGCTTCTCCTGCGGGTTATCGGGTACCAGCGAAAGAGAGCACCTACCGGCAACTCTCCTACGCCCAGACCCTGAAGAGGGTCGGGTGCCAGAGCGTGGAAGCCACTGTCCGGCAACGGCGCCTACTGGTTGCGGGAGCATTGGCCAGGCAGTCGGACGACTCCCGAAACGGCTGATGTTCGGCGAACTCAAGGGAGGGGGAACAAAGACAGGGGAAAACCGGGGTAGAACTGGCTGACGTGCCTGAAGGACGATATCAAGGCGTTCAGGTCTACACGCTGATACCGGACAACGAGACATGTGTATTCGAAGTCCCGAAATTAGTTTAGACAGAAGCTGCAAAGGTGGAACGGGGTGTAACATGGCATGTGAGGGTACGGCAGGGAGCTGAGAGGTTTATGACTGCCTGGCACAAGGACAAAGAGGAGGATAGCCGACGACGAGCGTTGAAAGGAGACAAGGATCAATAGTACAGATATGTACAACCAATCGAGCGAGAGGGGGGCAACAAAAGAGGAGACGGCGAGGGGAGAAAGTAGACGAAAAGAGGCAGACCGCGTGAAGCAATGATGCAGGCCGAATTGAACTCCTTCGCTGACCCCCCGCTTCCCGGCGATTGCACCATTGCATCTCAATCCCCCACGTGTGATGACATGCCTGGCTATTACCATCCCCTGATTTCGTTTGTCTGCTTGCGATGTGACGTGCCTTCTACTTCGTCTGTGCGTTTGTGTGGCTGTTAACTATACTTTTCCTGCCTCGTTTTCCTATTTTTTGTTTTCGTTTCCGTATTCCTTCTTCGTCGTCTTTTATTTCTTTTGGTCCTCTTCGTGGCTTCCCCCGATGGCCTTCTCTCTTTCTCTGTGTAGTACCAAGGTTTTACCAGGGGATGTACCTGTCTCTGGCCTGTGATGTTAATGCCCGATCCATTTCTGCCCCACACGGCGTGTGCGTAGAGGGGAGCGGAGGGCCCCAGACTATCTGTCGTTCATTTGAATTGGCTTGCGGGTCCTTCGGGTCCATTTTTCTTGATTATTCCTCTTTCATGCAAGTCGTTAGCCTGTGATCACAGGAATTGCTCGGTCAAGTGCTTGATCAGCACGGACAGATGGAGGTACTAGGTAGACTAGAGAGATCAGAACGGTTCTTACTGTGAAGACAACAACAACAACAACAACAACAACAACAACAACAACAACAACAACAACAACAACAACAGCAACAACCAACGGTCTTCTCCTGGCTATTACATATGCCTCAAATTTCTCCATGTACCATACATCTACACTTCTCTCTCCTTGTGCAACGGGCATTTGTCAACTATTTACATGAACCCGGTCTTCACACTCGGAGCCAAATCCGTTCACCTTTGAACCGAGGGGTGACTGGTTTTATTGCTGGTGTTTAACACGCTTTGGCATTGTCTGTGTCACGATGAAATCCACCCAGAAGACCTGTGTGCTCTCTTGCGGAAATCCGTGCAGAAAGAAGAAGAAAACTACAAAACGTTCTCCTATATAGGTAGTCTAGATGGCTGCTCAAAACATCGAACATGGATGGCCTCGGTTTGAGGCATCCAACAAGCGTCGAGCCTCACGCAAACTAATGAGCGGTTTGCTGTATGATGAGCATCACCGGTGCGTCGATCTGTTGACATCACCCCTACGGGGGGCCAAGGGAGGTTGTAACTGGTGCCCGACCTCCCCGGGGTCAGATTGGGACGTTGGGGATCGACCTTGGACAACATGTAGTCTAGTCTAGTCTACGCTGCCAGCCCGCCCTACATCGATTGGACCACCGTCGCAATTCGTGACGCGGGGCTAGCTGCACACGTCGGCGTACAACCTGACCCTAGGGAGGTTGTGGTGAGGTTGTGCACCAGACACAACCTACCCTGGGCGCCCGTGTGTGAGTGTTTGTTGATAACGATTCCGGGGTTTACCTGCGAGTATACCGCCATGGTGAAACTGAAGGGCGGAGCCGAACGTGCCCTGTAACCAAGGACTAGGGTTGGCGGCTTTCCGCCCACCGGGATCACACTATTACCGTCTTAGCGCGTGTATTGTACAGTAGGTAGATTGGTTTGCAAGTTAACATGTGGGCGGTATCGTCGAAAGAGCATGGGAGGCTGTCGCGTTGCGACGAGAGCGGTCTTGTACAGCAGTAGTGTCATTCCTCCCGCGCGTGATCATCTGCGCTGTAATTCAATTTGCGTCTGTCAATTTTTTTTTTTATTCTTAGAGAATCGTCTTTGTGACGGAGGCACGCCGACGTATGCCACAAGTATAACATGAGGAGGGGACAGCAGTCGTACGACGAGGTGCAACTGCTATCGTTTCACGATATAGACAAGTAGACGAGACTCGTCCGAGTGCAGTTGCAGTGTTGCAGTTTGCGGAGTAGCGGGCGGTTTGCGGTGGAACGACGATCGTTTCGCAAGAGCCAATTATTATGCGGCGCAATAGTGGTTTACTGCTGTTGGGTTGTTGGTGCTCAATTGGCAGCAGGTGATGGCGATCAAGCCGCAACAGGAGGTGACATTCCAACCTCACCCAACTTACAGCGACGTCCTGCTGGTGGTTTGTGGATAGCATGTGAGGCCGTACGTCAGTCTGCAGTATGAGGCCAAACAGGGATGATACACAAACCAGGGGCACCAACATCATTTGTCTGTCTGTGTATCCTTGTCGCCCCCGAGCTCCCTCCGTCACACAAATGTCTTTTACCCCCTGCACAAATAAATATGAAGAGTGGCTACGCACGACGCCCACCTCTACCCCTCTTCCACTTCCTCCTCTAGCTTGAAAGGTGAGAAAAGAAGAATTTGCTTGGCACCCGTGGGAGAGACAGAGGGGGGAGTTGGTGAATAGAAAAGTATACAATATGGGTATGGACCATCGACTTTTTATGTATGTCTGCATTTATCTGCAATTAATTGTCGGAGGGCAAACAAAATAATATTATGGACATTGACGTGCACTAGTCTAACGTCTTTGTATCCGTTCGACATAGTCTGCAGCAGTAGTTCTCCCAAGGGAATGCCTTGAAGGCTTTCGAGCGTTGACTGAAACGTATTCGATACAATGCTGGGATGGCGTTCTAGGAAGAGAAAGGGCAATGTAAGCGGCCTCGAGGACCGCGTGGTGCCCTCGTGACTACGCGTGCTGCAACTATGTGCAGGTCGTTTGGCCCTCGGTTGAAACGTTACTCTTGTAACTAACTGTCGAGGTTTGTGTGGTGTTCATGGACACATTGTGTGTCGTGAATCTCGAGAGAGACGGGGGCACACACACACGAGAGAGAAGCATGAGGGTTTTGTTTTGCTGGTGACTTCTTGCGCGCGCAGAAGCCAGCACGAGGATGATGCGAATCAACTCTTTTTGCTTGTATCTCATGTACTAAGTTATGTCTAGTCTACTCCAAAGGGGGGCTCGGTAGTGTAGGGGCGTGTCCAGAGATATTACCTGCACTATAGCGGCCACCTGCACTACTCCGAAGAGGGCCTCGATAGTGCAGGTTCGGCACTATTGATGCTTCGAATATCCCTCAATAGTGCAGGTCCTGCACTATTGAGGAGATGCTTGACTTGATGGTGTGGCGCTCACGCTTTGCGGGGTTAACTGGGTACCAAATGGATCGAATTGCAGTAGGACTGGGCCCTGTCCTAGCGTGGGTGTGAGCAGACTGTCTCGCCATGCGTTGTGGTTCCCCCCTGTCGTACACACAGAGGTGTTGTAGAAAAATGCGTGCATGTTCCACCGTTATTTACTTGCTGCCTCAGCACTCGTTCCGTACTTCACACCCTGAATTGCTGTCTCGCGAACCAACCCTTCTACGTTAACACGTAGCTAACGAAGCTAAATCTCAGTCCTCGTTGCCCCCCTTCGATGTTGCAAGATGAGAACGACAAACACAAAGAAAGAAACACGACAGGAAGCGCACTGCAAGAAAAAAAAAATATATATATATATATAGAAACAACCACTTTGCTACAGCTGACCCCCCGTCCGCACTATCTACGCGAAAAATTCGCACATGTCTGCCTGGCGCACCCACTCAGCAGAATGCGCTGCTATCATCGCCAGATGACGTCCGCGCAAGGCATGGTGCGCCTCTGCGTAGAACTCTTCAGGTCTGCAGCAGCACGTGTACCGTCGTTTCTGTGTTGCTTTTGTCCGCTGTCCGTGTGTCTTTTTTTTATAGCATCGACCGCGCTAACCCGCCCACCAATGAAAAGGCGTCAGTCTCAGTGCGGTTGAAAACGAAAAACACGTCTAAATGTCATTAACTGGGACTCCGCGAGGGTGTGGCATGGGGGAGACAAACCTATTTTCCGGATCAAAGACAGAAACGGTAGCAACAGAAGAAAACTTCACACGTTTATGTACGAAGGCTGCTACCTTGCACTCGAATTCATTTTGGAGTGCTTTCACCGTCATCCTCCTTCCTTCCACCTCCATCGTTCTCACGGTCGTCTCACAACAACTTCTCGACATTCCCTCTCTAGCCCAGCGTCGTTTGTGGTGGGGAAGGTCCTCTAGCTCGAAGCTCTTGCTCTCTTACATGTATATGTATGTATGTGTGTCTTTTCACTAGCATCGACGTCAGTCTCGGTGCGGATAAAAACAAGAGACATTTTCCAAACGCCATTAACGGGAACCCCGTGAGGGGGCGGCACGGGGGAAACGATGCTGTTCTCCGAATGAAAGACAGAAACGGTAGCAACAGACTGCACGCGTCTACCCAAGGGCTGCTACCTTGCACTCTAGTTCGTTTTGGCGTGCTTTCACCATCACCATCCTCCTTGCTTCACCACCATAATCATCATTCTCATAATCATTGGCCCTGCGTTGTTTGTTGTGGTGAAGGTTATCTCTTGCTCTATTCCACGGTATGATTCCCTCCTTAATTGTTGTGTTGGTCTTTGTGTGTGTTTCCAACCTGCACTATTGCGGGGCACGACGGTGCCCAACCTGCACTACATCGGGACTGCGCTCAATAGTGCAGGACCTGCACTATTGAGGGCGCTGTCTATGTCCAGACATTTTACCTGCACTATACCGGGCACCCCCACTATTCAACCTACACTATACCCCCCCCCCCC